>RJWJ010041313.1:0-13555 GCA_004363605.1 Indri indri | reverse complement strand
GGGTGTCCAGAGGGAAGGAGAGTTGAGGGAAGCTTTGAAAAATGCAGAGGCTCAAGCCGACCAGACCGCCCTGAGCCAGAGTGGGTGGGTGGAGAGAAGCCAGGTGGCAGAGCCCCGGGCTGAGGGCTGGGGCCGTGCTGGGAGCTTGGAGAAGGGGCAGGACTCGGCCACAGGAAGGGTTTTGGCCTTTTTTCTGAGGGTGGTGGGATCTCCAGACTGTCTCTTTGGAGGGAGGGGGCGGGAGGAGCAAGACTGCTGTTTTTATAGATTTGGGGGTAGCTTGAGAGGGAGCTGATATCCCTGACGACTTGGGCAGCCATTTCCTGACATCCTTGGGGTGCGGGGGCCCGTGGAATGTCTGCACAAGGGAGATGCCCCCTTTTCGCTGCCCAGTTGCCTCTGTAGATGGAGCACATAGAGTGGCAAGTCAGTGCTGGCTGCCTGGGCAGCGCTGAGTTTCCTGCTCTGTGTCTTGTTCCTTGACCAGTGGGGCAGTCAGCTTTCCATGCAGTTGTGATGTTTCCCCGGGAGGGATGCTACCGCCTGCTGGGAAACCGATGCTGGGCAGCCAGTTCACAACGCGGTTCTTCTTGCTCCTGTTTGCTCTGGAATCAAGGATGTGATGATTGTGCCTCCCTAAGAACTAATATTCCCCTGAATTTCATGTTACCCGGCCAGCGCTCACAAAATGCCCTCCTCCACGTGTTCAAGATTCACTGTGTAAATATTTACTGAGTGTCTTGCCAGGCATGGGAGATAGAGGAATGAGCGAGACAGAGGAGGGCCCTGGCTGGGAAACAAGACTGACAGGTCCGAGGGGTTTCAGAGGAAACACTGGTGAAGAATGAGTACGTGTAGCGGTAAGTCAAGGGGTGAGAGCAGAGTGCCCCGGGAAAAGAGAAGCACGGACAGAGTTCTAGAGAGGAGAGAGCAGGGCTCATTCAGGAGCAAGGCGAGATTCAGCGGCTGCAGCGTGGGCGCAGGGCCAGGCACAGAAACTTTGTACGATTTCCACTTTCCTTGCTGTTCCGGAGAAGCGCCTCTAGAGTTTGTGGGGGAGTCCTGAGCAAAGTCCTTGGTCAAAGTTGTCCAGTGCGATCATTCTGAGCACACCGGATCCTGGACACATCAGTCCAAGCTGTGTTTCTCAACTACCACCCCTATGAGGGGGTCGTGACACTGGTGATGTCAGAAGTCACAGGAAGTCATTGTTGCAAACTCTTTGGAGCACACTTACGGCTCGGAAGCCTTCGCATGGATGCCCTGAGTCCTGCACTGATGAATGGATATAACTGCAATGACAGGGGACAGCCTCCTTCATTTAACGAGAGGAATGGGGGGTAGTGGGGCTACAGCGGCTGCAGTGACCTTTCACGGTAGGCAGGGAAATGCCAGTGTTGAAACAATTATCTCAAGTGCCCGCGGGTGCCAGCTTCCTGTTGATAACATGTGGCGCTAATTACCTTGAAGAATTTAGGGCAGATGTTGGTGCCTGGAGTTAATTGGCCTGCAGAAGGGCTGAGGCTGGCTCAGGACCAGAAGCCAAAGTGTCCGCCTCATCCAGCACCAGCACCGGGGGCGGCTCCACCTTCCCGCGTCCCCCCTTTTACGACTCCAGATGAGGTTCCCGTCTCCTCCAGCTGCTGTGTTTTATTGCACCCTCTTAACCTTTTCAGCGAACCAGGAGTTTGATTGGCTGCCCACTCACCCCTCTCTGTTTATAATCTCCTAGACCTGCAGGGGAGGAACCGGTGGCCAGTTAATCAAAATTACTGTGTGGAAAAGGTCAGCGTGGTGGGGCCCCCACGATGTATTTTCCCAGAATGGGAGGTATTAACATTCTGCCTCTGCGTCCCTTTCCGTATTGCCGGAGTCGAGCCATGTGCTCAGGAAATGGCATCGGTGCTGTGCATTCTTGATGGCCACGATTTTAATTAAAGAGAACAATGGTGCCCAGTCTGGTCGGCTTGTGCCTCTTTCCTACCAGACCGCTGTCATCTGGAAGGGTGGGCGGTGGTTTCCCTGCTGTGAGCTCCGTGCACTCTCTCCCTTCACAACTTACTGCACGTGTAAATGCTCGTGACGGTGTTAATTAGCCTTCATCCGGGCCGCTCTGCGCCAGGCTCCGCACCCAGCATTTCACGAGCATCGTGTCGTCGAATCCCTGTAACAACCTTATGAGCTTATTTTATGCCCCTTCGTCAGACAGGGAAGCTGAAAGCCAGAAAGGTTAACTACCATGCCAGGGCCCCCCAGCTAGCAAGTGGGGAACCAGGATTTGAACCCAGGGATTTGACTCCAGAGCCACTCTGTTTCAGTCGACCTCCACATCAGATCCCGAGTCCCATGAAGACAGAGACGGCCCCTGTCTTGTTCACCTCGATGCCTTTGCTCCTAACAGAAGCCGAGCACACAGGGGAGGCTCACAAAGGGTTTGCTGGGTGAATAAATGAACTTAAAACCTAGCCCTTGCGTGAGTGAGAGAGCAGAAAAGGCGGCTGGAGATCAGGTCCACAACCTTCTGCCCTTTCCGTGCGTTTCGTAGACCGGGCCTGGAGGGGTGGTGTGGGGTCCAGGCTGAGTGCTGCTCCGTGGCTTGCTGTTCTTGAAGAACCCAGCGAAAGCTGTCAGCTGTCAAGGGAAGCTCCTTCTGAGAAATGAAAAAATTGTTGCCGTTGAAGGGAATGAACCCTGTGGGCCATTTGGTATCATTTCTTATTTCCCCAAATCTTTAGCTATGAAAACTAATCCCTAATAGTTAGCTAACCAAAAATGGAAGAAAACTCCAGACGCCATCATTTACCTTTCAGATATTTTTAGCGAATCTTGTTCTCCGAGTGAGTGGGGAGGGTGTGCGTGCGAATATCTCCATGACTGAATCGAGCACGCTGAATCTTCTGCGGTGAGCGCCTCTCATTTGTACTGTAGAAAGCTGTTTCATTTAGAAAAATTTAAAGTATATAAACAAAACAGAAAGGCCCGAAGGATAAAGTAAAAATCACTTGAAAACCCACCACCCAGAGCTGACTAGTAGATAATTTGGTGGACATCCTTCCAGCATTTGTGTGTGTAGAAAATATAGTTTTACAGGGAGTAAAATACTATAAATACTCTTTGGCAATCTGCTCTCCTCTCTCCTCATTTAATATACTGCGGAGATCTTTGCATGTCAATGAATATGGTGCTATATCCTGCTTTCTAATGGCTGTATAAGACTCTGTTGTGTGGCTGGTTCGTGATTAATTTAGCCTGTCCCTTGTAATATACATTTATCCACATTTGTGTGGCACTATAATTATCCATTTCATCATCTCTCTCTCTCTCTATGCTGTGAGTTCATTGAAAACAGGGACCTATCTAAACCCACAGGCATACAATAGGTGTCCAATAAATGTTTGGATGGATAGAGGAAGAGGCTTTGTTTTGTCATTTCTGTGGTTTGTTTCTGGCTAAACCTATCTGAGTGACAGCCCATTAACCCAGGGCTGGGATGGGGGAGCATTCAGTGATTATACAGCTAGTAGAGGGTTTCTGTTCCTTTGGTGCCATGAGTTTAAATCCTGGTGCCACAAGCAAGTACTTCTGACACCATTCAGATTAATTCCTGATCTTCTTGAAGGAAAGTCCTCAGTTTCTTGACCCTGTGGGTCACTGTCTCTGCAGTTACAGCCTCTCCGCTGCTCATCTCTTCCAAAGCAACGTTGACTGCCCGGGGAAAATGCCACTTACACACTCAGGGAAAGCAGAATCGGCTTTTTGCAGGGGGAGTTGAGGGCAGTGCCATGGGTAACGGCCCCTCCCTCTCTCTCCGTCTCTCCCTCTCTCGGCATCTTTTGAAGTTCTGAACTGGCTGCCTGAGCCCCATTCCAGGGGTATAGAATGTACTGGAAAGCTGAGAAGAAAAAGAAAGCCTCCAAGATCATTAAGTGACAACAAAATTAAAATTCTAGATGTCCGCTTCTGGGGGAGCGAAAGATACTGCCAAGCTGGGCGTCATCGCCTGGGGGTTGTCTTCCCTGTGTCCACAGCTGTTGTCAGATCCTCAGTTTTGAGACCCCCAGATAGGTTTAACAACTTTATTTTTGGACGAAAAGTAATTTAGGTACCTAAGCCTCATTTTTCTTTTCTGTAAAATGGAGCAATAGCCATTGCCTCACAGAATTGGGTAAGGCTTGATAAAATAAAGTATTTAGAGCAGCTGACTCAGGGAGCAGTAAAGGCCACTATTCTTGACGCTCGCAGGGTGGGGCGGCTCCCTTCCTCTGCTCCATGGCGGGGTCCATCCCAGCACCACCGTACGTGTGTGTTGGGCTGTGACCACACGTATGCTTTCGCAGCTTCTGTGGGCTGAATGTTTGTGTCCCCCCTAAATTCATATGTTGAAACTTGGTACCCAATGTAGTGGTATTAAGAAGTGGCACCTTCTGGGAGGTGATTAAGTCGAGAGGGCAGAGCCCCCGCGATGGGATTAATGCCCTAATCAAAAAGGCCTGGGGAGTTTGTTTACCCCTCTGCCATGTGTGAGAACACACAGAAGGTGCCATGTATGAGGGACCCTCACCAGACCCTGAATCTGCTGGTATCTTGGACTTCTCAGGCTCCAGAACTATAAGCAATAACTTTCTGTTCATGAATTACTCAGTCTAAGGTATTTTTTTTACTGTGGATTTTTATTATGTTATTTTATTTCAGAATGTTATAGGGGTACACATGTTTTGGTTACATGAATTGCTTTTGTACAGATTGAGTCAAAGTTATAAGTGTGTCCATCACCCAGATAGTGTGCATCGTACACATCAGGTGTGAATTCACCCATCCCCTCTCCCTGCCACCTGCTTGATACCCACTGAACGTTACTACCGTATGTACACGAGTGTTGATCAATTTAGTAGTGAGTTCATCTGGGTTTTGTTTTTCCATTCTTGTGGTACTTCACTTAAAAGTATGGTCTCCTGTTCCATCCAGGCTGTTACAAAGGTATTAGTTCACCATTTTGTTCTATGGCTGAGTAGTACTCCGTGGTATACATATGCCACATTTTACTGACCTACTAATGTATTGACAGGCACTTGGGTTGTTTCCACATCTTTGCAATTGTGAATTGTGCTGCTATAAACATTCAAGTGCAGATGTCTTTTTTCTAAAATGTCTTTTTTTTTTAAAGTCTAAGGTATTTTGTTACAGCATCTTGAATGGACTAAGATAGCAGCCTCGCTCTGACAGTGTTGGTCTCATGGGCCAACGAGAGAGAGGGGAAGGCTGGAGCCCAGTCAGGGGCTCCCCATCCTCCCGGGCAGTAGCTCCTGCTCTCGCCCTCCCGACCCCATCCCCACGGGGCCCTGTGCTTTGCTGGATGACAGTGAGTGCTTACGTGAACATTGATTTCCTCCTGTAACACCTGTCAGGGTTCCCACATCTTTCTTAAGTCTCTTTATGTTGTCAAGGGCAACCTCTTGGACTAACAGGTTTCACACGCACAGTGACCCGAGATCATCAAGGAATTTATTCCTTTCAAGGCAAAAAGCCTTTTTACTTTTGGATGGAAATATTTTATAATTATATTATAAACTTCCTTGCCTTTATAATCAGTATCGATAACTTAGGAATAAAATTTATAATTATTAATAAAAATCCAGTGGTTAGTTACATGCATTTACCTCCCTCCAGAAATCTGTGTCCCATCGAGCCAGGCTTGCTAATTCCGCGCCTGCTCCTCACTGTCCTCCTCTCCAGGAGGCATCTGGCTGTCACTTCCCATGCCTTGTCCTCTCATTTCTACTTCTTTACTCTTTTAAAACTGTTAAAGTTTTAGCGATTGTCATCCACACATTTATGTAGCAAATAGAATATACAAACAACTATGAAGCAGAAAATACAAACAAGAATGAAGAAAGTATTTTTTTCCATTTAGTTCTCCCTTCTTCCTTTCTCACGCCACGGATGTAAGAAAATTCAGTTGTACTGAATATATATTAATGCTTCATATTGAGCTATTTTACAAAATGATTAAATAGTGTTTTATCACAAGGTGTACCTTGTGATAAATTTACCTTTTCTTTTATGATTTAACATTCAGACATGTGTATTTTCTAAACTAATTAATTGTATGATGAACATTTTGGGGTATTTTTATCCTTATTTTTAACTTTTTTAAAAGACAGATTCTCAGATGTGAGACTACTAGAGCAGACTTTAGAGTTTTCTTTGTTGTTTTGAGCTCTTGATTCACAAGGCCCGATTCCTTTGGCCATACCAGTTATCGGTGATGGCGGCATTGGAACACTCACATGTTGCTTGTGAGAATGTGAAATGGTACAACCTCTCTAGAAAACAGTTTGCCAGTTTCTTAAAAAGTTAAACACACATCTACCATATGACTCAGTCATTCCACTCCTAGGTATTTACCCAAGAAAAGAGGAAATATATGTCCACACAAAGACTTTCACACAAATGCTCATAGAAGCTTTATTTGTAATAGACATAAATTGAAGTAACCCAAATTTCATCATGTTTATCCATGGCGAATGGATAAACAAATTGTGGTGTATCCGTACAAATGGATTTCTCAGCAATAAAAAGAAATCAACTATTTTCACATGTAACAATATAGATGAATTTCAAAATCATTTTGCTGAATGAAGGAAGCCAGATAAAGAAGAACATATACTATATGATTCCATTTATATAAAACTCTAAAAAATGCAAACTAATCCATGGTGACAGAAAGCATACTAATGGTTGTCCAGGGTTACAAGGGTGGGAAGAAGTAGTGGAGGGGGTTTGCATGCAGGAGCACACGCCACTTCCCAGCTTGCAAGTGGAGAGGGCACACGGAACCTTTTAGGGGTGATGAATATGTTTGCTGTCTCGGTTGTGGCAATGGCTTCACAGGGGTACATATACCTCAACAGTGCACTAAAACTGGTACAGTAGTGTATGTCAAATATACCTCGATAAAGCTAGTTCTTAAAAAAAGATATTGTTATATATGACCAAATTTCTTCCTAGGGCAGTATCAGTTAATATTCCAACTAGGAGTGTGTAAATCCCTTCTCACTGGAGTCTTGACACTATTGGGTATTATAATTTTTAAGCATCCTTGATTAATTGGATAGGTAAAAAATAATATCTAATTGTTTTATTTTGTACATGTTTTATTTCTGGTAAGTTTGAAATTTAAAAAATGTTTATTGGTCATTTGTACTTCTGTGCCTTTTTTCTGTTCATGTCTTTTATTTCTTTTATTGTTTTGGGGCTCTCTGTCTTATACATTTATATGTGCTCTTTATATATTAAGGTTGCTAACCCTTATGTTTATTTAGTATACTTTTTTCCAATTTTATGGTTTTCCTTTTGGTGGAGAATTTTTGATACAAAGGAATTGTAAAAAATTATAAGGTTAAATCAGTCAAACATTCCTTTATGTTTTTCCTGCCTCACTAACGTGCAAATTTTAATTCTGGAAAAATAATCAAGTATCTTAAAATTTCTTATTAAACAAGAGCGAATGAGGCTGTAGTGTGAGCCCATAGGCTTTTCTACATAGTAATACATGTGAGGTTGGTGACAACTGTTCCAGCCCTTTCAAGGTCATCATTTTCCAAATTTATCGTGTTGCAGAATTCTTTTTAATGTAAAAGATTGTGGCCCCCACATGACAGTGATTATACTTTCAGCATCTGATGATGGAGAATATATAATGACTAAGAACTCCTGCAAATTCAGTTACTTTAGAAAACGAATTTGCATTGCATTAATCACCACAGCACTCACGTACATTTTGAGAAATGGCGCACTTATGTGTGACACATGTATTCTGTCCACAGGTGACGTTTGGTATGTTTGAGAACGCACAGCCCCCTATAACAATTTCAAGGCCCTCTGAGTTTGGAACTCCCACTGGGAACCGCATCTTTATAGGTGGAGCAGAGACTCAGATATTTCCCCTATGTTGAAACCTGTCCCTTTCTCTAAACTGCCTTCACCTGGGAATTGTGGGGACGTGGGGCTGGGGCTTTTGGGAAGCCTGACTTTGGCATAAGTGGGAATACTAGCTTTTAAAAACTTTTGTCTTCAACCCACCTTTTTCAGTTTTGAGGAAGCATCTTATTCAAGTGTCCTGGGGGTGGGTGACAAAGACATTGTCAGTTGTTTTCTTTCCCATTGCAAATGTTTTTACCCAGAATAATCTGCATGTGGCTTTTCCTGGTCCCTTTGTCATTTTCTCTCTGCAGACTCGAAGCAGGCTGTTTAAACGAGATAACGCGTGAACTGCCTAGCACAGGGCCTGGCTACAGTTCCTGCTCAGCGAGTCTTTGTTCTTCTCCCTTCCCTCTTCTCTTCGACAGCAGGTTCCAAGCTCACTTGCAAATGTGTCATTGATCTCACAGCAAATATGTTTTGGCTTAGCACTGAGTCCACTCAAAAGGAGGAAGAGAATTATTTAAATTATTGAAATACCTTAATCCATAAGCTCACATAAAAGTTGTTTTGAACTCATGGTTTTATGCACTCTGGCTCCTGTGTTCCGTCTTACGGGTGGTTAACATCTCTTGCTATTACATACCAGGCTAAATATCTCTTGCTGTCATACACTTTAAAAATTCAGGTGTTTGAAATTTTCTTTTTTGTTGAACTTGCAATGGAGTGTTGGATTCCTTGGTTCATTTTTTAAAAAGCCCTTTATCAAAATGTTAAGCTTGGTTAATTTGCATAAAATATTTCCTCTGCAATTTACTCTCTATTACTTTTGAAGCACAAATTGCTTCTGCGGCAGTGTGGGGTGGTTGTGATGGCACTCAAGCTATTAGGGCTTTCCATTCTAGGAATGAACAAGTCTCAGGTTTGAAGCTCAAGAAAATAAATTGGAATCTTGTCTTGACTCATTTTTGTGGGTGATCTGATTTGAAGAAGAAAAGGAAGACAAGGAAGCAGCGGTTGCAGAGAGAGGGTTCAAAGGCCTAGGCTGGGAATGCAGAAGGGTGCATTAGAGGCTGCGATGTGGTGTGTGCTCTCCTGTGCTCGGGGAGAGTGGAGGAAGGAGGAAGGAAAGCCTTGAGGTTTTCTGCTCAGAAAGCAGCTCAGTGACAACAGATCTAATGGGCATTTATAGCCAGGCTCTTCTGCCTAAAATGTAGCTCCCATCCCACCATCCCTCTGTTCTGCAGCCTTTACTGCCTCCCGACTAGCCCAGAATCAACTCCACACTCGGGCAGGGAGTCAGAGCAGCCGGTGGACGTCAATGTTGAAGGAAATAAGCAAGCTTCAGTGCACCCAGCAGGCTGCTGGGAAACCAGAGGCCAAGAAACTTTCCCGGGGCCTTAGTGACAGGGGCCCCGATGGTCTTGCCTTTGCCCCGAGAGGCCCACCTGAAACCTGGGTGTTGATGCTTCCTGTGCAGGGCAGCAAAGGGGAGCATTTCTGCACCCACTGACAATCCCCCTTTAAGGCAAAGCCACTCAGCCTGAAAAGCACTGACATTCAGGAATAGCAGATGGGCAGGCCGTAGTTAGGCAGCTGCTGGCTCCTCACACTCCACTTTCCTTAGAAAGGGGCAGACTCACAGAAAAGAGGGGGAGCTTCCTCGCTGGGGAGGGGTCTTTCCTTTACACGCAGAAGTTTCTTCCTGACTCACCCTAGGCTTTTCTCGGAAAGTTCAGAACGAGCTAATGTTAGTAGGAGCAAGTGAACATATTTGGTGAAAGGTGGGATTCGTGTGCAAAGAGAGGGGTTATATTTAGACTTGTGTAATTAAGGATCCATTTATGTCTGAGCATCCTTAAACAGACAAATATAAAACTCATGAATACTAAAGTCTATTTGGGTAACTGGCTGGAAGCACATGCACACTCTGGGCCTGTCCCTGCCTGTTCAAGTAGAAGTAAAGGCCACCAGCTTAGAAAAGGTCTTAGCTCAGGTTGAATGAATTTCGAGCCTCACTGCTTAGGGCTACAGTAAAGAATTCTCCAATTCAGCACCTGCACAGGGAATCCACATTAATGCTGAAGGAAATAAACAAACTTCCGGATACCAAACAGGCTGTTGGGAAACCAGAGGTTGAGAGACTTTGGGGTTTTAGCAACGGGGCTGTGATCGCCCTGCCTTTGCCCAGAGACACCCACCTCAAATCTGAGTGTCCTGCTCTCTCTGGTTTTGAAAGTCTGATCCTCTGTTGCCACATGAGTCCAACATGTTCTGAGACTGATACTGACAAGAGAGAGACCAACATTTCCTCTGAATTGCTTTTTTCCTAGGACCCACATAGAAGTGATTTTTGAAATCTTAAAAAAATAAAATAAAATAAGTCAGTGATTTTCACCTATTGAAAAGCAATTTGTTTTTCACTTAAAATACTTCAAAAAGAAGAAAAAACACAAATTCCCAATCTGTTAAAAGCCCAGCCAATCTAGAGACTGGGGTTTCCATTTTCCATGACTTAATGTTAGTGAGAAAAAGGCCAGTGATATCTGACTTCTCTACCCAAAATTACATTGGAGATAATCATCCAAAATTACTGCAATCATGTTGTTTTCTGAAAAAAGTGGGCACAGGCAGATCTTTGGATTTCAGATGTGCTGGAGTTTAACTACCGCATCCTTCACTGTAGAATCCAGCAGGGCTCCTGTCCCTTCCTCCCTCTCCCCTCTGAATGCCACAGATACACGTTTCGCACAGTGTTGTGCCGTCCCGTCTGGTGTTTACGTCCCCAGCGATGCAGCGTCTGAAGGAGACAGGAAGCAGCCCTGGGAACCAACTCTGGGAGTCTTTCTGAGTCATGGAGGGACCCTGGGGGAAAGTGGCCATGTCCTCCTAGAGATTTCTTGTTGAGGATTTGGGTGAAAATGGAAAGGGTCCTCTTGCCAGCATGCAGGTGACAGAGATGGGAAGGATGACCAGTACGTTGAATGACAGCTTTGGGGGTCAAAGAGATCTTGACTGGCTAGAGCTGAAACCTGGAATCTAACAAGGCAGAAGCAAAAATGGGTAAAGGTAAAGCCTAAAATATGAAGGGCACAAACCCAGAGCAGGGAAGCAAGGATGTGGCTGGTGTGGGTGTGATTTGGGTTGTGGCTCACTGTGAGTGCCTTGCGAGTCAGCAACGGGGTGTGGGGTGCAGGGAGGCAAAGTGAGCTTTGGCTGTGTCGTTAGAGGTGTGATGGCTGGACTGGAGGCGCTGAGCAACTCCGTCTATCATGGCCGGTCACACTGGAGGATCCTACTCAGGGCAGGACCCCCACTGAGACCTACACAGACAGAGGGAGGGTGTTAAAGGAGCGTCCAGGTGCCTGGAGGAAGTGAAGACCTTACCAAGGAGAAGGGAAGGAACCGAGCTTATTGATCCAGAGAATAGAGTGTTACTGTGTTTACCTTAATGCATCTGCAGGACTGACGTACAAAAGGGAGATGTAATTTGTTCCGGGTGGTCTAATGCAGGGGGTCAGCAAACTGAGGTCTGCTGCCCATTTTTGTCAATAAAGTTTTATTGGAACACAGCCACACTCATTGCCTTCTATGTTGTTCATGGCCACTTTCGTGCTGCAGTAGCAGCGCTGAATAGTTGCCAGAGAGACTGTACAGCCCACAAAGCCTAAAATGTTTACTATCTGTTCCTTTCCAAAACCAGTGAGCTGACCTGTGGTCCAATGTATAGGAAAAAGGTCTAGTTTGGAGGAGTTGATGGTGAATATTTTAAAAGAAGGCATATTTTTATACAAAGGAAGAAAAGTTAAATTTAAGTTAGTAATTCAAGGTAAGAGTTGAGTTACCTTCTTGGTGGGATTGATTCAAGCATTAGTGGGTGTTTAGTCTTAGGTGGCCTTTGACCCTTTTCCAGTTTTGGAAGTCTGTGATTCGCTGACTTGTGGCTTTACTTAAGTTACTTTTTGGTTTACTTTCTGATTATCAAATGTCAATTCCATCCTTCCCTACCCCCTCCTTGTACACGGAGCTCACATCTTACTCTGCTCCGCAGCTCCTGCTACAGCTAAGGTAAGTCTGCCCTGCACTCTCTCCAAGGGCATTTATGACGACAGCTCTAAGAGGACCGCCTCTTAGGAGAGTTTCACCTACAAGGATGCCCAAAGGCAGGCATTGCACGGGCGGTGTTGTAACAAAAATCTAGGGAGGTGGCATGGATTGAAAACAGCACAGTCTTGCAGCCAGACAGCCTTGGGTTTGAATCTCAACTTCACCATATACTGTGAACGTATAAAAGTTTCATTCATTCATCCATTCTTACATCCAATGTGTACTGAGTACCTACCAGGTGCCGGGCACTATTTAAGGCACTTATGATATATTAGTTAACAAAGGAATACAAATTCCTGCCATCAGGGAACTTACAGTCTTCCAGTGGAAACAGATAATATAAAATGTGATAAATGTGGAAATTACATAATATAATAGAAGGCGATTGGTGCCGTGGAAAAATAAAAGGCAGAGCAGGTTAAGGGCATATGGAAGCTGGGTTTGCAATCTGAAAAAGGATGGTGAGGACAGGTCTCACAGAGAGAGTGATACAGAATCAAAGATTGGAGGGAAGTGAAGGAATTGGCCATCCAGACCTCAGGAGAAGAGCGAGGTACCTGGGTGAGATCGCTCCAGGTGTGTTCAAGGAGCAGCAAGTGCCTGTGTTGGTGGGGGCGAGAGGGTGAGTGGGAAGGGAGGACGTCAGTGGTGACAGTGGGAGAGTGGGAACAGCTCAGCAGAGGCTTTTATACACACCGTGTCTTTTTCTGAGTGAAACGAGAGGCCACTGTAGGAGCTTCTGTCATGAGCAAAGGAGTGATCAGATCTGACTTTTTTTTTTTTTTTTTTTGAGACAGAGTCTGGCTCTGTTGCCCTGGCTAGAGTGCCATAGTGTCAGCCTAGCTCACAGCAACCTCAAACTGCTGGGCTCAAGCGATCCTTCTGCCTCAGCCTCCTGAGTAGCTGGGACTACAGGCATGCGCCACCATGCCCAGCTAATTTTTTCTACATATATTTTTAGTTGTCCAGATAATTTCTTTCTATTTTTAGTAGAGACGGGATCTTGCTCTTGTTCAGGCTGGTCTCAAACTCCCGACCTCGAGCGATCCTCCCGCCTCAGCCTCCCAGAGCGCTAGGGTTACAGGCGTGAGCCACCGCACCCAGCCCAGATCTGACTTTTGATTAAAAAGAGTCATCTGGTTTTTGGTTGAGATTAGACTGTAGGGGCGTGTATTAGTGTCCTGTGGCTGCCACAACAAAGTACCATAAACTAGGTGGTTTGAAACAACAGAAATTTGTTCTCTCACAGTTCTGGAGGCTGGAAGCCTGAAGTTAAGGTGTTGGCAGAGCTCTCCTCCCTCTGGGGCCGTGTTAGTCAGCGTTCTCCAGAGACACAGAACCAGCAGGTTTTTTGTGTGTGTGTGTTTATTTATACATTCAGTCCCTGACTCACAATGGTTCCACTGAACAATTTTTGACTTCACAAAGGTGTGAAAGCAACATACATTCAATAGAAATCGTACTTTGAATTTTGATCTTTTCAATAAATTACATGATACCTTAAATATTTTATTATAAAATGGACTTT
>RJWJ010041312.1:0-13556 GCA_004363605.1 Indri indri | reverse complement strand
AGTCCATTTGGTCTATAGTGTAAGTACCTTGGTGCTTTTGGTTGTATTTTTTTTTTTTGTGGAGCTGTGACAAGGCTTTGCTAGTGATGAGGACGTTGGGGTGGTGGTCCTTGAGCTCTTGGGAAATATGTAAGTGCACTGGCATTGGCAGAAATAGGCTGGTTTTTGGGCTCTTGGGCAGCAAGTGTAGATTAGGCAAGGTCACTGGCAGTCATGCCAATAGTCCCTGGGCAGCCTCGTCCTTGGCCCATGGATATTATACACAGGTGCCAGCAATGGTGGTGGCAGGCCCCATGTGAGCCAGTCCTTGGGCCCCCAGGCTCCCTGTGCAGGTGCTGGCTTTGGTGGCAGGAGACCCTGGGTGGGCCGTTCCTTGGGTTTCTGGGTGATATGTGTAGGTCATTGCAGCCCTAGGTGTGCAAGTCATGAGCACTCCACACAGTATCCTTTTTGCTGGAGGTTTGCTGTTGATGGTGGTGGCCCCAAGGAGGCAGCTTTCAGGCTCTTGGGAGAGTATACTTTGGCTACCTGTGTCCTGGGGGCAGTCCCCCTGATGTGGTGGCCTACTTGTTCTACAGGATGCAGGGTGCTGGTTGGAATTCTGTGTGGGGACATGGCCACACCACTGGGTCCACCTGGTTTCATGACTTTAAAGTCCACTACGTAGATATAGAGAGATGTTGCCAGAGCTCCAGGGATGGGGAGATGCATGGGTGATTGGGGCCCAGGGGATTATGTATTCTAGTGGTGGCTCCCCTATCAAAATGGTGCCAAATTGTAGGAGCTTGGGTCTCAGGGGATCGGTGGGACTCAGCGTTAATTCTGTCTCTGAATATGTGGATGCATGGACTTCCAGGCAGCTCTATATACTAAGTGCAGGGCCTTTGAGGGCCAATGAGCTCTCCTTTAGCTAGTATTGCAGGCATTTGTTGTGGGAATGTGGACTGCTGGGGATCTTTCACTTTCTCTCCACAACGGTAGTCCCTCTTGGCTTTGAGCCAATTCTGGTTGGTTGTTTCACTTCCCTCTCAATGCTGCCATCTTGAGTTTCTGTGCCTCAGAGAATCCCTGTCACTTCCCTGCTGAATTCCAGTGTTCTCCCTTAGATGCTGTATTTAATATGTGGCTATGTACTTGCTGTTTTGGTCTTTTTTTGTGGAGGAGTTAAGTGTTGGGTGCCTCTAGTCAGCCACCTTGATGATGTCTTTAATCTTTCCTTTTCTTTTGAAGGACAATTTTCTAGGGTACAGAATTCTAGGTTGTCTGTTTTTTTTTTTTTGTTCCCTCAGCACTAAACATTTCACTCCACTCTCCATAGTTTCACAGTTTCTGAACAGAAGTTGGATATAATTCTTAATTATTTTTTTCTGTAGGTAAGTTGGTTTTTTCCTCTGGCTTCTTTTAGAATTTTTTCTTTGTTTTTTGATTTTTCTGGAGTTTGAATTTGATATGCCTAGGTATATTGTTTTAGACATTTATCCTGCTTGATATTCTCTGAGCTTCCCAGATTTGTATTTTGGTGTCTGACATTAGTTTGGGTAAAATGTTTAAGTCATCATTGTTTCAAATATTTCTTCTGCTCCATTCTCCCCCTCTTTCTGGCATTCTCATTGTATATATGTTACATCTTTTGTAGTTGTTACACAGTATTTTGTGATTTTGCTTTTTGTGTGTGTGTTCGTTTTCTTTTCAGTTATGGAGGTTTCTATTGATGTATCTTCAAGCTCAGAGATTATTTCTTTTTTTTTTTTACTCTTTTAAAAGAGGGTTTATTATCAACTGTGTTGTTCCATACTTAAAATATAGCTATTTCTTCTACGTGTCCAGTCTACCAATAGACTCATCAAAAACACTTTTAAATTCTGTTACAGAGTTTTTCATCTCTACCATTTTCTTTTTGTTCTTTTTAAAGATTTCTATCCCCCTGCATACATTGCTTATATGTTCTTGCATGCTGTCTACCTTATTCATTGGCATCCCTAGCATATTAATTATAGTTGTTTTAAACAACTGGTCTGATAATTCCAATATCCCTTCCATGTCTGGTTCTGATGCTTGATCTGTTTTGTTTGTTTTTTTTTTTCCAGTGAGTCTTTTGCGGTTTAGTATGCCTTGTAATTTTTCTGATAGTGAAATATGATGTACTGGGTAAAAGGTACTGCTGAATGGGCCTTTAAATATGTGGTAGGGAGTTATGGGGGTGGAAAGTGTTCTCTTGTTCTGTGGTTAGGTTCCAGTCTATTAGCGATTCTATGCCTCTGGACCGTGAAATTCACAAGTGTTTTTCAGCTCTCCACTCCTTAGCTGCGACAGGATAACTAGAACTGGCTGGAGTAGTTTTGTATTTCCTTTGCCCCAGATCCCATTTAAAGTGTGATAGAACTCCAGATTAGGCTCTCCTTAAATAATTTCTCCTGAGAGCAGACCTTGTTAAGAAGAACACAGTACTCTGACATATTTCAAAATGGTATCCTTTACCCTTCACTTTGCTGGAAACATGAAGCAATTTTTCTGTGTTATTTCCTGAGCTCTAGGAGGTAAAAGTCACCAGAGCATAATTTTGTTGTCTGTCTTGTATAGCTGGGTACCACTGCAGTTTTTGACTCTCAGACTTGTCCACACTGAATCCCAGAAATCACATATCAATTAAGCTATCAGATATATTTTCAGATTGAAAGAAAACAGATCAAGTGCAGAAGTTTTTTGGTGTAATTTTAACATTACAGCATATTGACATTCTTCACTAAAAATTTGACTTTCGCACTGTGACCATAAAGAGGGATCTGTTTGGAAAACTATTTAATGTTCCCAAGAACTGGCTCTTAACTTTTTAATATTCAAATATTTGTCTTTTGAAACACTAATCATTTTAATGTCTTTATTCTTTTCTGTGATTATAAATTATTTTCTCATTGATCCAGTCTAATTTTGAATTAATCAATTAGAATTTCTCTGTAGTATAAACTTGCTGTTTTAAAAAATTGTTAATTATTTTTGCTGGGCCATTCGTGGAATTTCATTTCATTGTATATTTAGAAACTACAGAATGAATGAATTTTGAATAGAATCTGTTTTTATTGTCTCTTTAGCAATTTTCAAATAATTTAAGTGATTTATTGTCATGTTTACATACATGGTACAGTATAATCAGAATTATTAACACTAAATTCCTTCTATGCTATATTTTAAACATGAAATTTTGAAGATCGTAATTCTCTTAGTTCAGAAAAATCTTTTCTAACTAGAGAAGGATAAGATATTAATGTCATTCTAAAAATAAGAAAGGGATAGGTCTTCCATATATAGTTTTTAATAGTCTTATGGAATAATTCATAATAGAACTTGTAAAATATAAATATTTTATCAAAGAGCATATTGATTATACACAATACTACATTATACTTATTTGTAAGTTAGAAAATAAATATGAAGTGCTTAGCACATAATGAATGTTAAATATTACCTTGATTCTGGACAAGAAAGATGAATATAAACAAAAGAAAGTGCTCATTATTAGCTAAGAACCCTGCTAAAAATCTATTTTACATATATTTCTAAGTATACTGAATTTGAATGCTGATTCTTGCTGACCATAGACAAACCATGATTCTCATATATAAAATAATGGAGGGTAGAACTCACGATGTAGTTTTGAAGTGTGTATGTGTATGAGTATGTTTCAGCTTGTACCAAATTTCTTTGGTAAAATTTCTTCAAGTAAAATCTTTGAAGTCAATCTAACATATAAAACAAATAAAAACAGAGGTTTTTGACTGTCAGGGGGAAAGGGATGTTATTGATCCTCTATAGAACCTCCATAGAACCCATGAGATATCATGAAACATAATTTCCTAACCACTCAACTAGAAGATCCCTTATGTTTCTTTCAAGTTTAAAAATCTGTATTTCTTTAGTATTGCTTTGAAATGGCATTTATGATCACATAATAAGATTTAATTGTATAGCTTTTGTTTTAAGGTTATAGAAATACATACATAGTAATCTGTAATAAAGAGAAATATATGAGAACCATGGTCAGTATGGCATAGTGATTAAAAGTTATGGAGTACAGCTATATGTACTATATTAGCTATATGATCTCTAGCTGGATGCTTAATCTCCCCATCCTTCAGTCTCCTCATCTATAAAATAGGAATGTAAATAGTAGGTCTATTACTGGATGATTGTGAAGATTAGGTGAGGTAATGAATATGAAATACACAACACATGATGAATTTTAATTTTTATCTTGATTATACTTCAAAAATATAAACATTTACAGAAAAAATGCATATAATTAGCTGCGGGTTCTGCTAAAGAATCTGGTACACAATATTTCTAAGTAATTTTCCTTCTCCTGCAAGTTAATTATTATACCAACATAAATCAGATTGAGATGCAAGTTTATAATTTTCATATTAATACCAGGTAGTTTGGCTACATGTTTCTATTGTAATTTCTCCTGTTTTATCTGACTTTTGTGATAACGTATTGAGGAATTTTCATTAATCAGTTGGAACATAGTAATTCCTCTAGATGTCATATACTGGAAGAAAACAACAGAAAAATATCAAATGATTTTTTTTCGTGTAATTTACACATGAAAAAATATTCACTAGCTTCTTAAAATGTAGCATCTTCTTATTTATGATTCAAAACCAAAGCTTGTTGCATTGATTAAAAAAATCTAACCTGAAAACAAGCATATTTATTAGGCAGCCAAAGTTTCAGAATTTTTGTTAGGAGATTTCTTGCCCGGTTTTAACATAAAATTTAGATGGTACATGCATTTTACAAAACTGTCTTATTAGCAAAAGTTATTTTACAGATAGCTGACTAGCAATGATTTAAAAGAGCAAAGTTTTATTCCATTTTAATTAAGCCTCCTAAACTTGCAGGCCTTGAAGTTTATAACTAAGTGCTCCTATTTGCCAAATGTGCAAGACGTATTATTAGAACAAATATTATAATATACCTTCAATTTTAGTTCACCTCAGCTAGAAACCAACTTTTTCTTTCAGTGTGCCAACATTTTATTTTTTTCTTTTTGGCCTTACTCAGGAAATGCTATAATAGAGAGCGTTTGTTTTAGAATTATGAAAAGCAGAAAATTTGTCACAAATCAACATGTTGGAATGTGTCTGTTAAATATGGATTGAAAAATTGTATATTAATTAAATTTACTGATTATAAAATTGGTGTGGGGATGTCTTTTTGGAATTAAAAAGAAGAATCCAAACTTTTTCAACTTTAAATGTTTTTAGTTCATCATTGTTTATACATATTAAATCACTTCTATCAGAGACAGATCTATATTTTGAGGGATTAAAGCTTGTAATATTGAGGGACTCTGTAGTAAAAGGGAATATAAAATTCTAAAAAAAATTAGGTAATGGATCTTTGAAAGGAAAAAGGCAAATGTTATTTATTTTGGTCCTTGTTGATTAGAATTGGCTCTCTTATATAAAACTATTAAATTGAAGTAGATAATCATTTAATCTTTATGCTAATAAATATAAAAAGCATTATATGAGTAAATTAGTTTTATTTTAACTTCATTTTTATATGGATATTCTATCAAAGTTACAGACTTTAAGATTCACAGTTTTTCTTCAATATTTTAAATATATTCTGTTGTATTCTGGACTCCCTAGTTTCTGTTGAAAATTCAGCTTTAAGTCTTGTTTTTCTTTTGAGGATAATGTATTCTTTTTTTCCCCTCTGGCTGCTGTTAAGATGTTCTTGTTTTCTGTGATTTTCAGCATTTTGACTTCTAGTTGTGGTTTCCTTTCACTTTTTGCAGTGTTCTGTTCGCTATACTTTCTAACTCATTACATTAATGTATTATATCAATTTTGGGGTATTCTCAGCAATTTTTATTTTTTTCTGATAGAATTGTTTCTCCTTATTCTCTCTCTCTGCTTTATTGTGACTGGAATTACATATAAGTTAGACTGATTCCCACATGTCTCTTATGCTCTGTTCTTTTCATTTGTTTTTTTCTTGATCTGCTTCAGATCAAGTTTGGATATTTTCTGCTGACCTATCTTCAAGTTCATTAATCTTGTGTTTTACTCTGTTTAGTCAGTTATAAAACTCTCCCACCAACTTATTAAGTTCAGATTGTATATTTTTCAGATCTAAAATCACTGTTTAATTTTTGACAGATTTTAATTCTTTGTTGAAGTTTCCTTTTTTTTCATCTACTTTAAAGATCTTCTGGTTTTTTTAACTTATGTTAAACAGTTTTAACATTTGTCACTAAATTTACCAGGCCTAAAAAGCAATCAATACTGATGTTTGGAAAAAATTTAAAAAGCGAATTCTCATTTCAAAATTTCATTTGGTCATTAGTGGCTTAAATGAAAACAAAAATTAATTTTCTTTTCTTTCCTCCTTCCCTATTTAGTGAGTGATAGTTGCTTCAGGAATCTTGCAGAAGACCGCAGTGGGATAAATCTCAAAGATCTCGTACAAGATCCTTCTTTGTAAGTATTTGGTTTTCAATATGAAGTATACTGTAAAACTTTATTGTTGGTGTTACTCTTTTCAAAAGAGTTATACCCGAAAACTAATTTAAGGTAGAAGCAATATCTTCTTTTCTAATGATTTGTGTTATATATAGTGAAGTATGATGAAACACTTTCTTTTTAGAAATAGAATAGATTGTAGAAGGAATGATATCATGATAAATGATTGACTTTCAATGAGCAGAGCTAATGGCTGATGATATCTTGCCAATGTGGCAGTGGATACTAGCCTAAGAAGATGATTAGCAGTTGATTTGCTTGGGAAGGTGAGATTAAATTTGTTCACATCAAGTTTGAGCTTTTATGAATATATTATTTGTAATAATTATTTGTAATTATAAGTATAAAATAGTTATTTGTAATAACAACATATATTCCAGTATATTGAATATATTTCTAATGTTTTATGTTAGAAAACTGTATATAGCACAGGAAATTTGTAGTTTTATAGATTTCAATTTTTAATTTTTTTTTGCTCATGAGTCAGTCCCATTTCTTTATAGCATATACTCTGTTATAATATCACTTTCTATTTCATGAAATTTTTTTTTTGGAATTTTATATTTACTAGCATATGTGCATACTATCTTCTATATAAACATACCCTTCCAATAAGACTACCCTTATTTAAAAAAAAAAAAATCAATGCTAGTTAAGCGTGGGCAGCAGGGAAAAGAAAATTGAGTGCTGATAGGTACTTCGTAATGATGTATAATGCATGCAATAAAATATAATAGGAAATTAGTCCTTCAGATCACATGTAATCTATCCCCTCCTACAAATTTCACTAATCATTGAGAATTTTGTGAGAAATAAAACACAAGGATGTCTAGAATCTGAAGGTTATTGATTCTTTAATGATTGACTAGTCAGTTAAAAAAATACTGTGACAAGAGAGTGCTGAAAATATATTGGATATTAAAGTTTGTAATGTAATGAGTTTAGAATGAGTTTCCAAACCCGCTGTCTCCATTTTTTTTCTCTTCTCGATCTGTCTTTTCCTCACTCAAAAGAATTACCAATATTCTTTCTCCTTGATTTTTATTCCTATGAAGATTGACAGTTGTCCTTTTATTCCCGTGAAAATTTAACCAAGAATATAATTATTCTATGTGGATGTAAGTACACCTAGCAAATGAATATTAAATAACCTTTATTTGCCTTAAGAGTTCTGTTTTCCTCATGGATATGGCAAGAACTTTATAATTTCTTCAAAAGATCTCACCCATTTGAATGAATAAAATATATTTTTAGTATGATAATATTATACATCTGTTTAATGCAATAATGTAATGAAAAAATATGCTCATATGGACTTCAGTGATATATAAGCTGTGAAGAATTACACTGGAATAATGGATTATAATAATGAATTGTCATGTTTTGAGAGAATTTGTTACTTCTTTCCAGACTATAAAATAATATTCGTCATTCAACCTACCACTAAATTCTACGTTTAGTCTTAGTATTCCAAGAAAAATTTATCTCAGACCCCTTCATTGGATAGATGAAATATATTCTCAGAGAACTTGTTTTTATAAAGCCAGATGTCTTAATTTAGCATCGTTCCCTTAATTTGGCAATAGCCTCTTGGCATTAGTCTAGTATGAAAGAATGTTAGCATTCATGAAGAAAGATTTTGTTTTTGCCTTGTCTACTTGGATTTGGAAAAAACTTTTTCTTTATTAGAATTGACAGGATGTATTAATGACTCAAATTTGTGTTTTGGAGATATATTTTTTATTTGGTAAAATCCTTTAGAGAAAGAAATGTCCAGTGTGGAAAAAATAGCATTTTTTTCAGTTGTTTTGATGGGAAATATTTTATTCTGAGTTCCTTTCTGATTGCAATATTCGTTTAATACATACCTGATAGATAAGGATTTTTTTTTAATTTTATTTATTTATTTTTGGTTTTTAAAGCCAGGTGCCTCTTTTCTGTCTTAGACTCTTAACATAAATTTTTACTGCTTTTCATTGATTCATATATGCCAGATCATTCCATATGGAGTTGAATTGTTTATTTTCAACACTGAATAGGAAGCATGTTGGAAATACCATTTTTTTTAATAAAAATTCCCACCTTACAAAAATCATAGTCATTTGATGAGTACTCCAAACTAGTATAGTGGTTATTAAAATTGTATATATATATATGTGTCATTTTAATAAATGTTTCAAATAAAAAAATATTATTACAATAAGATTTGTATTGAATGAATGCTTCGTACATTAATATTCCTAGCAGATTTGTATTATGATTCACCCACTTGAGCTGCTCATGTTGAAAGACTTGATGGTACATAAGAATTAATTATTTCAAGCACCAGTACTGACAGAATGATACAGAAGGAAAAAGTAGGCTGAGGAAAACCACGCTTATCTCGTCAATATTGACCCTCAGAGTAGTATATTGCATGTCTTGATCAGATAAATAAGCAGATACAGAATTTCTGTGGACAAAGTTTAGAAATAAAACTGAATCAAGTATATACAGAAAATGATCTTTCAGCCAAAAGTAGTCAGAGGTAGATGAAAGGCTTACTGCCTCAGAGAGATTGAAAAGGCAGAACCTAAACTAATTCATACTCCTAATCTATGTCAGGCTAATGAAATAGAGTGATGGGTATTCTGTAATTTACCTAAACTGTGTAGTTTAGGTCTAGTATTTTACTGCCATTGTAACAAGAGTATTTACTGGGCTTGAATGAACTGAGTGAGCTATTGTGTAAATATGATGAAGGAGGGATGCCTCCGGAGAAAAAAAAATACAAGAAGGTTGTGAATCTCTAAGCAAGAATTTCTGGTCTTGTTACTAACTTTTGATCTGTTGTAATAATAGGAGCAGAATGTGACTTGTGACAAGACTGAAGTTAAAGGGATACCTGACAAGCTCTTTTCTTTGGGTACTCTGAGTTTACTTGTTTCTATCACAATCCTGTAGGTGTTAAATCTGAGACCAAGTAGACCACATTCACTTTTTGCTGGTTAATGTGCCTTAGAGTTTGAATTTGTAACTTGCTTACATGCATGCTAAATTTTGAAATAAACAACTGTTTTAGTAGCTTATCTTCTGTTTGGGGTTATAAATATTTTAAGGTTGATTTCCTCCACTGTATGTATAATTTATCAATTTTAGTTACATTAGGAGAACCTTTTTTGTAGTTGTGGTCTCAATAGCACATTGAAAAGTGTTATCAAGTTTAACTTGGTGTTATCACTGTACTAGAAACTTACCTAATATGCTACATAATTTTCATGCATATAAGAAGTTATTCTTAGCATGGTAATTTTTTTTTCTTTTAAGTGGAGAAATACATGCTATTTAACTTAACAAAAAATCATTTGTGTTATTTCTTGTGGAGAGATGAGTATTACATATGAAAGAAGTACTGTAGATAATTTATTTTAACTTATATTCAGTTCTCTATAGAGGTAATTTTCAAAAATACTTTCAAATCTCTTGACTATGTGCTGAAGATAAGGGATAAAACATTACCACATTTATGCTTTCAATTTCTCATTACTTATTTATAAGCTAGCATAAATAATTATTTGAACTCAGACTCATTTAGAGATATTATTAAAAGCTGTTTCAGAATCAAAAGAGAAAGAAAACATAAGAATGACAAGCAATAGAGAAAAATGTTTGTACTATTCATAGTGCTAATGCAGATTGGGTGGGGTTGTCTCCTTTTATTTATTCATTTTTTTTTAGAGACAGGGTCTCACTCTGTCACCCAGGCTGGTGTGCAGTAGCTCAGTCTTAGCTCACTGTAACCTCAAACTCCTGGGCTCAAGTGATCCTTCACCTTTTATTTAATTTGCAAAGGCTCTTAAAAATTTTGGACCACTTTAGATATGTAGGGGGAGAATTGTTTAATTCATGGAATAATTGGCCATCTCTGAATGTTAGAAATGTAATGCAGAATGCAGGATATTAGTAATTTTTCTTATAGTCAAATAAGGAAAATTTTCCATTGTATGTATATGCTACATCTTGTTTAATCCAATCATCTGTCAATGGACTTCTGTGCTACCCCCCCCCCGCCCCCGCCACCTTTTGGCTGTTGTGAATAATGCTCCTATGAACATTTCAGTTCTTTTGGATGTAAATACAGAAGTAGAATTGTTGGATCATATGATAATTCTATTTTTAATGTTTTTGAAGGACTACCATATTGTTTTCTACTGTAGCTTTACCATTTTAGAGTTCCACTAGTAATGTGTAAGGGTTCCATTTCTCCACATCCTCACCAACACTTACGTTTTTTTGATAGTAGCCATCCTAATGGGTATGAGGTGATATGTCTTGATATTTTTAGTTGAACTTCTTCACATCTTATCTTTAACAATGACTTTGATTTAATTCATCTAGAGGGTAAAGAAAAAGGGGTTTCTATGTTTGATTATTATGATACCATGGCATGTTATAAAGTAAACTGTATAAAACTGTTATTTATTTAGTAAAGCAGAAATTCTTTACATTGTCATTACAAAGATTATGAAGCACAAATAAGTCCATGGTAATTTTGTAACCATAGCATTTTAATTAATTCATCTTTCCTATTTTGTATTGTTTGACTTGGCTTGTATTGCTACTGCTGTTATTATACCTCATCTGTAAAGAATTGCTTTTTGGAAGAAGAAATTTTGCTAGATACCACCTTGGAAATGTAGCATACCGATTAAAAATAACCAGTACCTGTTGAAATGTATTTTGTTATTACAGATCATTTGTGCTCGATAATGACATTTTATGTTTAAGTAAAAGATAAAATTGAATAAAATAGTTGTATTTAGGTTGGTGCAGAAGTAATGGCGGTTTTAGCATTGTCGAAATTTGCTGTTTGATATTGGAATACATTCTTAAATGTGGTTATGTTATACATCATTTTAATGCACATTTCTCGTTTTATGTTTTTTTTTTGCTATTATTACTTGCTGTTTATTTTATATTTGCTGTTTATTTATATTTATTTTAGACTAT
This sequence comes from Indri indri, assembly GCA_004363605.1. NCBI lineage: Eukaryota > Metazoa > Chordata > Mammalia > Primates > Indriidae > Indri > Indri indri. Next base: position 2,037 of record RJWJ010041312.1, on the reverse strand, counting down.
GGAAATGATGTTAGACAAAAAGCAAATTCGAGGTATTTTCTCATTTGAGTTCAAAACGGGTCGTAAAGCAGCAGAGACAGCTCGAAACATCAACAAACACATTTGGTCCAGGAACTGCTAACAAACGTGCAGTGCAGTGCTTTTTCAAGAAGGTTTACAAAGGAGACAAGAGACTTGAAGATGAGCATAGTGACCGGCCATCAGAAGTTGACAACAACCAATTGAGAGTAATTGTTGAAGCTGATCCTTTTACAACTACACAAGAAGTTGCTGAAGAACTCAGCGTCAACCAAAAAGAAGCTCTAAAGCACTTCCGAAAGCCAAATTTGCACCAAAAGAAGATCATAGTCACTGTTTGGTGGTCTGCTGCTAGTCTGACCCACTACAGCTTTCTGAATCCCAGCAAAACCATTCCATCTGAGAAGTATGCTCAGCAAATTGATGAGATGCCCTGAAAACTGTAATGCTTGCAGCTGGCATTGATGAACAACAGAAAGGGCCCAATTCTTCTCCACAACAACGCCCAACTGCACAGCCAGCGCTTCAAAAGTTAAACCAATTGGGCTACGGAGTTTTGCCTCATCCACCATATTCACCTGACCTCTCACCAACCAATTACCACTTCTTTAAGCATCTCGACAACTTTTTGCAGGGAAAATGCTTCCATGACCTGCAGGATACAGAAAATGCTTTTCAATAGTTCGTTGAATCCCAAAGCACAGATTTTTACGCTATAGGAATAAACAAATTTATTTCTCATTGGCAAAAATGTGTTGATTGTAAACGTTCCTATTTTGATTAATAAAGATGTGTTTTAGCCTAGTTATAATGATTTAAAATTCATGGTCCGAAACCACAATTACTTTTGCATCAACCTAATATCTAAGTATAAATTTCTTAGCCATGAAAATTTTATTTACCTTTATGTACTTCTTTATATATTTTGCCACCTTGGTAGAAACTTTATTGTTTTGGTGGTTCTGAAACACAGCCTCATCCCTCTGAGTATACTTGTCTTCACACTACAGTCTATCTGATTAAATGATATTTTGGTCCTTTGGATTATGCCTTTAAATATGAAGGAAAGGCAGGATTGCTGTCTGGAAAGCAGTCATCTCTAAATATAGCCTGTACTTATCTGCTGGTGTTAAGACAGGTTGCTATGGTGAATTGTATTTCTTAAAATGCCAGTCAGCAGAGGATAAACAGTGGTTTCTGAAGTAGTTATTTTCTTTAGAGCTGTACATTTTCATACTGCATTTTCAGGTAGATGAATTTAGTTATTGTTTTTTATGGACTATTTATAAAATTTTAATTTTAGACTATCTTTGCAGACTTTAGTATTTATTAAACAAAATTGAAGAGTTTTTATATTGTTATCCTTTGTTTCCCTGTAGATAAATTTAATTTGGTATAGAAATGCATTTTTCCAGTGGCAGCATTTTGAACATTATTGATTTTTCATTTTGCTCTGCTGCCAATAGTTCTGTTAAATCTAAGACAGTTAACGAAACTGTCTTGTTTGTAATAATACCTCTAAATATAAGTTCTTATAATTTTTAATCAGGTTCTTTTTTGGTGCTTGATGGATTATACAGTTATTGGTCTATAAAGTGTATATTGGGACAATGCAGCTTAATCTAGGTTGGTATTATGGTAGTGTGTTCTATGTCAGAACTGCAAATCCAAAGACATAACTTTGCTTTTAGAAGACATTACTTCATTTTCATCTTTTCCCCAGAGTATATGTTAAAGTTTTTAATGGGTTCATTCATTTTAGAATGTATTGAATTCAAAAGCATTAGTAGATGCTTAAATTCTTTAGCAGTTAGATTTAACAGACATAGTCCCTGTAATTAACGAAGATATGATCAAAGATGGATAATATTTAAGTTTTCTGCCTGAGGCATATAAATAGCTAATCCAGTATTTAAAAATAATGTATCACTTTAGTTGATTTTTTTTTCATTTTCGGGGGCTAGAAACCTAATTCTAACTAACTTAAAAAACAAATTGGGACTTGACTGGCTTATGTAA
>RJWJ010041311.1:0-13560 GCA_004363605.1 Indri indri | reverse complement strand
CTGTGTGTATGTCTGTCTCCAAATTTTCCCATTTAAAGAACACCAGTCTTATTGGATTAAGGGCCCCCCCTACTCCAGTATGATCTCAAAGTAACTAATAGCATCTGCAACAACCTTAATTCCAAATAGGTCACATTCTGAGGTGCTTGGGGTTAGGACTTCCACATAAGAATCTGGGGAGGACGTAACACTGGGTTTGTACCCAAGCCTCTTTTTTCCTTTTTATGTGTAAGTACAATTGCTAATGTATAACAATTAAATATTACACAAACTGAAGAAATATAATGTAAAGAGAATGAGCATTAAAAACTAACTCAAATGTTCTATAAAGACTTATTAAAGACCAGTCATTTGGATGAAATTGTGTGTGAGTAAACTGAAAAAGTCTGGGGAAGAAAAAAAAAAACAAACTAAAAATTTAGAACTCTGAACTCCAAGTGTTTTAGATTTTGCTACACTTCAAAGAAACCAAAACAAAGAAACCGAAAATTTTAAAGGATGCATTTGGAGTGTGATTTTTATAAAAAATGCTAATTTTGAAACTTCAAACAATTAACTCTTAATAATAACAAATTTTAAGCCTTGGCCCCACATCAAAAGATTGGTGAATGTTTTCAGTTCCTTGCTTTAAAACCCTTTTTAATTTAGGTAACACCCTAAGAGGAACAGGCATGGAAAAATGCTCACAATATAATGTGAAGGAAAAAATTCAAGTTACAAAATATACAACATTTCTCACATTTTTTAAAAAAGTTTCAATATATTTGAGAGCATGTTTGTGAATGATTTTGAAAGGATTGAGTCTGTTATGAATGAATGAATCTAGACAGTGATTGTCAGTGCTGCTAACATCACAAAAAGAGATGCATCCAGACATTATCCATCTCCTACTGTAAATGTATGACACCTTCTATAAACTGTTTTTGCCCCAGAAATGAACCTGAGCCTGATCACTATAAGTGCTAGTTTACAGGAAATGCAGGGGACAGAGGAACACGACAAAGAACACCACAGAGATGCAATCACCAAAGTTCAGCCTATAGCAAATACTACAGGAAAAGCAACTTGGCTCTTCAATGAATAAATCACAAGGGGAAAAAAGACATGGAGGGACATCCTACAAATCAAAAATAGACATAAGGAGATATATCAGCCAATCACAACATATGGGCATTATTTGGACCCTAATTCAGACAAACAAACTTTAAAAATGCATCTGTGAGAAAATCAATAAATTTGAACAGTTCTTGAATATTTGATAGTATTGAAGACTTACTGTTAACCTTCTACAGCATGGTAATAGTGTTGTGTTTTATTTTTACAGACACGTACTGAAATATTTACAGATGAAATGATAGGACAACTGGGATTTGCTACAAAACGAAGGAAGGGGACAGGAGGAGTGATTAGAAAAAGACTGGTCATGAGCTGACAGTTGTCGAAGCTGGGCGATGGGTAAACCAGGGCACATCAGACTCTCCTACTTTTGTACACATTTGAAATTCTCCATAATAAATTTAAAAAAATTTTTTTTTGATTGGCATATTCACCTGGGAAAACTGCTAGTACTACTAAAGGGGAAAAAATGCATAGCACAGCAATTCATTCCTAGGCATATATCCAACAGAAATATGTACATATAGTCACCAAAAGTCATATAGAAAGATCTTCATAGCAGCCCGATGCCTAATGGCCCACCTGGAAACTTCTCAAATGCCAATCCAGTAGGATGGATAAATAAACTATGGTATAAGAAAATATGTGAAAATTCCACATAACAGAATAGTATAAAACAATGAGAAAGAATATATACAGCTACATGTAACAGTATGGATGAATCCCACAAAGGAGCTGTTGAGCAAAAGAAGCCAGAAACCGAAGAGTATACACTGTGTGATTCTATCAGGAATAACTAATCTATACTACTGAAAGTCAGGTGAGAGGTTACCCTTGGGATGAGTCAGGTGACAGTGGCCAGGAAACAAGAGGGAGTTCTTCTGGGCGATGGCTGTTTTTCTTGATCTGAACAATAGTTACACAGATGCACGCAGTTTGTGAAAAGGTATCAAGCTATAAGCTTATGCAAGCTCTTCTCTATGCATATTATACTTTAACATAAAGATTTTAAAAATATTTTAAAGTAAAAAAAATAGGAGATTCTGCTTTAGTAGATGTGGGATGGAGCCCAAGAATCTGAATTCCTAACAGGCTCCCTGGTAATGCTGATGCTGTTGGCCAAAGACTACACTTCAAGTAGCACTGAGCTAGGCCACCAGTGTCCAAACGCACGTAAAAATTTTCAGAAACAGGCCCAGTGGCCAATGCATAGTCCCCATGGCCTCCTTCTTGTAGCTTTGGTCAGGGTCATAGGTTTTCTGAGTGATGCCCTCTCTCCAATGTCTGCGGAACCCAGTGCAGATGTGTTGGCATAACATTCTAGAGCCTCTCTGCCATGTGTGGCCAAGCTACTCCCCAGCTCCTGTTACTGCAACCTCCCAGACATGCACAGCTCCAGCCTACTGCTTCCAGGCCATATCCTATAAATCCCTGTCTCAACTTGCATCACTCAGGCCTCTGCTCATGCAGTTCCCTACGCCTGGAATGCTCTCTGCATCTTGAACTCTTCCACAGACTCACAGCTCAGTTCAAACGTTACTTTCTCCATGAAACCTTCTGATTGCCCTGCCATGATGAATCCCTCCTCTGGACAGCCATGAGCACACTATTCACACCTCGCAGTGAGTGTGAACCAGCCTGCCCAGTGTCATAGCTGAATGTGGAGGAGGAGGTCTCCTCAGCTGAATGTCATCCTTTTGAGAGCAGAGGAACCCAGTCGATGCCATCTGCCAAATAACACCAGGCTTGGGGCCCAGTAGAAACTCACTACACATCTGCAGAATTAAAACATGAGCACTTGGAATCAGACAGTCAGGTTTCGACCTGGCTCCATCGTTTTCTAGAAATATGACCTTGGGCACCTTGTTTAGTGTCTCTGAGCTGCACGGGGTACTGAGAAAACTAAATAAGACTATATATAATAGGAGTAGTGGACTGAACGGTGGCCCCCAAAATAATACATCCAAGTCCTAACTCCCGGAACCTGTGAATGTGACCTTGTTTGGAAAAAGGATCTTTGCAGACGTAACTGAGTTAAGTATCTTGAGATCATCCTAAATCCAACAGCAAGCGTCCTTATAAAAGAAAGGAGAGGGAGATTTGGACCAAAGATACAGCGGTGGCCACGTGAAGACAGGCAGAGATGAGAGTGATCCTGGCACAGGCCGGGGAACACCTGGGGCCACCAGAAGCCAGAAGAGGCCAGGAAGGATCCTCCCCTCGAGTCTCCAGGTGAAGAGTGGCCCTACCCACACCATGATTTTAGATTTCCTGCTTCCAGAACTCTGAGAGAGTAAACTTCTGCGCTTTCAGGTGTGATAATTTGTTCCAGCTGCCCTAAGAAACCAATACAGCAAGGGTCAAATAAATACTTCCATGTTATCACCAAGACCTGAGGTTAATTTAAAAGCTTTTAGTAAATGTGGATTTTATACATTCATATTTTATTTGACAAACACTTATATAGCACTTAGTATCTACCAAGCACTATTCTAAATGCTTTATAAATATTATTTATTTAAATAAATATTACGATGGCCCCAAAAGTAGGTAGCATTATTTCCATTTTACAGAGGGGAAACTGAGGAACAGAGAGTTTAAGTAGCTTGCCCAACATCACAGAGCTAGTAGGGGTTGGAATGGGGATTTGAACCCAGGCAGTAGGTCCAGAGCCCCTCAGAGTATAGGACTCAGAGTGTCTCCAAAACCAGATCCCGGCAAGCAGAGGCCTGCCTGTGACCATCTCTCCTGCTAATACCCTTCCTGCTCTAAGGCTCTGATCTGGCCTCACCTTGTAGAGACCACACTTTCCAACTGCTTCTCCAGGGGCACATGTTGAGATTTCATTTCTGCTCATCCCAGTCACAAGAACTGTTTGATACCATGTCGGCTTCATCTGCAGCTGCTGGGCGGCCCGTCTGTGTTTACATTCATACTTAATCTCCCGCTTCCTGCAGGTATTTGAAGGCCTCCCGAAAGGACGTCATTGCTGGAGATCAGCAAAGCAGGAAGCTTGTCTTCTGGTCTTTGGCGGGACATTTCCCAGCCGTACACAGCCTGCCTCTACTGTATACATATGGAAAGACAGGACTCCTTTCCAGGGGACTTTGTAGACAAGGTAAAGGGATAGCAGTCAACGGGGTGTTTTTCAGTTTAGCTAAAAGCTGCCCCATGAAGCTGCAGACAGGCAAGGAGGATTAGGATTGTCTGTCATAATCTGCCCACACGTCACCTGCCACACAAACCCACCTCTCAGGTCACCAGTGGCGTCAAATGAAATCTGTACAGCCCGTCCCCTCCTTTATGGAGGCACTGGAAGAAGAGCTCAGGCTTGGGAGTCACAGAGACCTGGGGCAAACCCCGGCTCACCCTCTTAGCCAACAGCATGTGTGACCTTGGGACTCCCCTTCAACCCCCCTGAGTCTCACCTTGCTTATCAGCAAAATAAAAGTGGTGATTATGAGCCTGGACTCTAAAGCCAGCCTGCCTGCATTCAAACCCTGCCACCACCACTGACTAGTTTTGGGACCAGGGGCAAGTTATTTGGTTCTCTGAGCCTCAGCTTCCCCCTCTGTAAAATGAGGTGGTAATAGCACCGAGCTCAGGGAGTTGCTGACCTGCCTAAATCCCTTAAAGTGGGCACATAATAGTCTTTGCTATTGTGACTGTCAGGATGTCAGCTGCCTGGCAGAATGACTGACACAGGGTAGGGAGGAAGGATCAATAGATATCAGTTCTTTCCTTTGTGACCTAATTTACAGCTGGGCCCACTGCCAGTATGAGCCGCATGTTCTAAAGATGACAATGCTGGCTTTGTCTGAATTACATAAGGACACGCAGGTGTTGGAGCCCAATTCTACATGGACATGGGCACAGACACGCTTATTGGGCTGTGTGCCTGGCCATGCCTTTCCTGGGAATTGCTTCTCTCTGCCTCTGGGGCCACGGTGACAGTGATGGCTCACAGCAGCCAGCCCACACAGGATGGTCCTGGCCATGGTTACTCAATGGCTCCATGGTTGGTGACTGGCCCAAGTGGGCCAGAGGCCTTCCCTAGGAATTTAGAATTGGGACAGAAAGAGAAAGAACTCCCAGTCACTCTCCAGGAAGCTGGCCTGGAACCTGTGATGTCAGCACTTGGCTCCCCACCTGGAGGCCTGCAGCAGTGGGGAAGCCAGAGGGAGAGGGGTGGGGACGAGGCTCAGTGCAGATGTGCAGATAGAAGCCATGATGGCAGGATGGGAGGCAGAGGGAACCCCAAGAGCAAGGTTTAGTCCCTGGTGGTTCTTCCCTCTCTGAGAGCCATGAGACAACCTGGAGTCCTGATGACAAACTCCCTTTAGTGATGCCCTTAGCTATGTTCCATAAAAATTATAGGAAATCATTTCAGACTAAGTTCCTACAGTAGGCTCCAACAGACCAGACTGAAAATCAAAATGGAACAACCCATGCTACAGTTCCAAGACACCAAACTGAAACTGAGTTGTTATCAGGAGAGAGAGATAACAGCCGAGTTTCCCAAACTGGCGAGTTTCAATTGGCACCATGATGCAGTTCCCTCCGTTGCCGTAGTCCTTATAATCCTCACCATGCAGTCACCTGATGTTAACCAATCAGTTATTTTTCTATTGTTCTGCCTCCCGGTTCCCGCCTTACAAGAAAAGTAACTTTGGAATTGCTTGGAAACCAAGCTTCTACCAACTTAGCCAATGCCATTCCCACACACACCAAATCCCAGGGAGCAAACCAGATTATCCTAAAATGCTTTTAGAAATAGGTCAACCATCCTAAAATCTAATTTAAAAAATATACTGAAACAAGATGGAGAAAAATTTTAGAGAATTTCTGTAAAACTAAAAATGGGAGATCTTTTGCTTTGCTTGTTCTGTTAGAATGGCCCAGAACTGGGTCATAACTTATGCCAAATTCATCACAACCACATAAAATTGAAAAAGGCATGACTTGACATCTGCAATGGATAATCTTCTACAATGCATACTTTTGTGCAGAATTTGCGACTTTCCACACTAATTCATTGTCATTTTAAAAGCACCACAGTAAGATATTAATAAAAAGAAAACAAATTACCCACAAGGTAGCTGTGGTTTTCAGGAATAACTAGTCCTAGAGAAGGGAGTTTCTCAATCTGCTGCATGCTAATGTGTGCCTTGAACATGCAATCTCTTTCTGACTTAGTTTTCCAATCTGTAAAGGGGAGTGTAACAGATAGAAACAACACCACCACCTACCACCATCATCTCCCTCCCATAGTTGTCAGAAGCATTACACCAGAGCCTCGCCTTCTAGACCTTGTTCTGCTGCTGTTGGGCTTACCAAGGGGACACAGCCCACTTAACCTCAAAAGCAATGGAGCTGTTTCTTATGAGGCAATTTCATGTAGAATGTTCCTGAGGGAGCAAGGACATTTCAATGATCCCTCCTGGAGACAACTTCTTATTCCTAATTCCCCTCTCTACAACAATCTTGGCATCACATTTAGTCAATTCTTCCTCTTCAATAATAAAATTAATATTAACTATAATTATTGAGTATTTTTTTCTGTGCTTTTCTGACATGGAGGTAGACATAGGCTTTACATACATCATCTCATTTACGCTTGGAAATTAGAGCTGTAAAGTGGGTTAGGAAGATGGTCATGTCGTATCTGAGAAAAAAGAGGATCTAAAAGTCAAACGACTTGGCCAAGGTCACCCAGCAGGTAATAGGCAAGAGCTAAGATTTAAACCGAGTTCTTTGGACATGAATGGATACTGCATCCACCTCCCCATTACCTTTTGCTTCGTTCTAAGTCCATTATTACCTCTCTGCAGGAGCCTCCACCTCCCTGTGATCTATCCCACCGGCACTGTTCTCCTCTTCCCAAAACGCAATTCCATTTACACCCTGGCTCACGGCACCCAGCAAGGTGCACCACAGAACACAGGGGCTTTCCATAAATGCTTGTCCAATGAATGAAACCTCTGCTCAAAGGCGACCTTGCCTTCCTCCCTCTACAAAACTCCCTGGAAGTTAAGGTCCTCCAGCTCTGGCTCTCCTTAACCTTGGCCAACTTATTCCATGAACACCTCCCTCACCCACTGTTATGGGCTGGCTGTCTGTGTCCCCTCCCTGCCCTGCCAAATTGACATGTTGAAGTCCTGACTTCCAATGTCATGGCATTTGGTGATGGGACTTCAGGGAGGCAATTAGGTTTAGATTAGATCATGAGGGTGGAGCCCTCACGATGGGATTAGTGCCTGATGGGATTGAAGGGAGAGCACGAATTCATTCTCTCTCTGTCTCTCTCCCCACCCCCCAAGCATGCATGGAGGAAAGGCCATTGAGCACACAGCAAGAAGGCGGCTGTCTACAAGCCAGGAAGTGAGCCCTCTCTAGACAGCAAATCTGCCAGCACTTTTTGATCTTAAACATCCCGGCCTCCAGAACTGTAAGAAACAAATGTCTTAATGTTTAAGACACCTAGTCTATGGTACTTTCTTATAGGGGCCTGAATAGACTAAGACACCTATATTGAAATTGCTGTCCCCTCCACTCCCCAGATTTGCCATTCCCTCTGCCTAGAATGCCCTTTCCTCAACTCCCACTGGTCACCTGCCACCAACACCCTTTCTGGTTTGAATGGATGAAAAGCAACTCCTCCCAAATGTAAGGCATAGTTCTCTTAGTGAGCCTAAGCCCAGCAGATGGCACCCCTCTTTCAGCTCAGGCCAGGGCAGGTTCTAGAACACATTTGGCCACATCAACCTAGGTGTGGTTACCTGGGTTCCTGGTCTGATCAAAACTAATCTCCTCTGCCCCGGAAGTAAGGCTTTGTCTCAAGTACTAGCTGAACAAGGCCTTTACATCTTGTATTTATTAAGGATATAACAAGGGCTTTTGAGTTTCATTTGCAAAATTTGGGAAACCATTTTGGTTGGACACAGGATATAGGAGTGAAAAACTCCCCAGTCAGATGGCAAGAAAAGAGGGTGCCCATGCTCAGGCTGGCCTTCCTCTTCCACTCTTCAACCTGCACTGGAACTTTGCATTCAAAGCACCTCTCCTCTTTCAAATGAAAGAATATACCTGTAAGATAAGATTCTCCATGAAGACATTACTCCATAGAGGATGAGTCCTGAAGTCTTCTGTTTGGTTAATGTACTAAACTAATTAAGATAATAAATAATAAATAGGAATCCATCACTCACACTTGTGCTGTTTTTTTGTTGTTGTTGACACTTTGTTGCTGTTGTTTTGTTTTTTTGCATCTTCAATTATGAGAACATCTATTAATATCTATAATTTGGTGTGGTGGCTCGCACCTATAATCCTAGCACTCTTGGAGTCCAAGGCGGGAGAATCACTTGAGCTCAGGAGTTTGAGACCAGATTGAGCAAGAACGAGACCCCAACTCTACAAAAAATAGAAAAATTAGCCAGGTGTGGTGGCACATGCGTATAGTCCCAGCTACTTGGGAGGCTGAGGCAGGAGATCTTTTGAGCCCAGGAGTTTGACGTTGCTGTGAGCTATGATGATGCCACTGTACTCTAGCCGGGGTGACAGAGAAAGACTCTGTCTCCCTGTCCTCCCCAAAAAAAGAAAGAGAAAGAAAAATTTGGTGCCTGGGAAATGCACTGGCCCCAAATGGAAAAATCAGATTTCCCAAAATGTGTTCTTTACATTGCAAAGCACCCAGTGGGCATTTTGAGACTATTATGAAATACAGCAGTAACTAGGTGAAGGAATATAAAAAGGGGACATGTGAAAAAAACCAAAACTTCAAGATTCATCTGTTAAATTCAGTATTATATTCTTTAAGCAACCTAATAATTTTTCCCTCCAAAGGGGTAATGCTGGTCTTCATTGGTTTACTGCTGAAACTTTTGGGAATTTCTTTCGGCAACATAATCAGAATTGATGAAAGTCAAAAGACAAACTAGGCTAACACCCTCAGATTACATTAGGATTTAAATTCTTCAGATGCCTCCTTCTAGTCTGATAATGTTGTTGGGAGTTCAAAACCTTAGAATGCATTAGAATGGAAATTTGTGTAAAGCTAAAGGATGTCTTCTAGCCTGATCGTCTCAATGAAGATCTTAAAAAATACTGCTTTCCCTTGTAAAAATAAGTATGATGAAACCTTCCAATGAAATCTAAAGGCAGCAAAATAGAACAACATATGGAAAGAGATTATGGGATTAACTAATTATTTGATATGATTTAGAATGAGACTTGGGAAGCTTTCCAATCTTTTCCAAGAAGTCATTGTAAACTCATATTAAACAACTGAATTCTACACCTTTTATATTAAAAAAACAAAGAAGCAAAGACTAAAAACATTAGTAGGTATTTTTTATTCAATAATACTTATATTAAGTCTACAAATAAACTAAGAGATATCTATTCAGAACAGTGAATTTGTATTTAACATTAAATAAACTCGGCTTATGTTCTACTTTCATCTTTTGCACTCAAAAGTTAGTCTTTTAAGCAGTGACATAGACGGTAAGCAGCATTAGTACAGGACACTCTTTAATGACAATAAGGACTCAGAGATTTATTTCATTGCACTGGAATTTAAACTAACAAAAAATTCACAGCTACACTTCCAACTGTTTTAATTGCTTAATCTATGACAACTAAATATAAAAAATTTCAAGAAAAATATATTTTAATGAAAATCTATAAACTCCCCATAATATAAACAAGTGATAAGTTTCACTAAATACATTCTCTCTCCCTCCCTCCGTCCCTCTCTCTCTCTCTCTCTCACACACACACACACACACACACACACACACACACAAATAAGACGCATAAACAGTAACTCGCCAGCTAAGGAAAATGATAAAGCAAGATTAAAGCAAATTTTATAATCGACGATTGTATACAAGGCTGTGCAGTTTAAAGATCGAGCATAGGATAGATCTAACATTAAGCCAACCAAAAATTTAGGCTGCAAACGCTAGTAGCAGATAATTCACACAGACCATTCCATTTTCATAATCCTGTTTCTGTGAACACATACCCTCTAGAGCTCAGATGAACAGAGAACAATAGTAAGAAGGCTGAAGTGGCAGACAGCACTATGTATGAAGAATAACCTCACAATACCATAAAAATCCTAGCAAGCAGCAATCCCTCTTCCCTTCACGCCCAAGCTCTCGGAACTGAAGCAAACAGTTAATCAGGTGAACAGGTTTGACCTTCCCCTAAGCAATGTCAAAATTGCATTTTGTGGTATGTGGAGGAGAGTTACATTTTTAAGTGCTAAGGTGGCCATCCGATGCCAAGTAATTATTGACTTCTCATTTGATGACAGACGATTTGCATTTTTATCCTAATTGTACCCTAATTTTTGCCTTTGGTAAGTGCCTTGGACTAAATCATTGCTCTAATCAAAACAAAACAAAAGAAGGTAAAGAATTAGAAAACCAACATAGCAACACAGTTTGATTCCATTTCTTATAATCGCATTCCTGCTGACCTATTTAACCTGGTACACCTTCTTAACTTCTGTCTAAATACTCTCTGCTCCTGTGCAAATCAATCATTTTGAATCTCGTACTTTAAAATACTGAACATATTGTATATTGATTGTATTAACATTAAAAAACAACATTGTGGGTGTGTTTGGAGACAGACACTACCCTTCCCCGAAATTGGCACTTACCTTCAGGGAAAGCATTAGGCTGCACCATGTGAAGAAAGATGTGCACCATTTGAAAGAGAATGCCAATGGGTCCAGCTTTATAGGAGTCATGGGTCTCATAATTTGCTGTAGGCAATTCATAATTCAAATCCCCAGGAGTGTTTGTGGATGAAGGCTGCCCTCCTGAAATGGAGTTCCCACATAGCCCCGGCAGCAGCAGCAGGAAGCTGAGTGTGCGTGCCATAGCTAGCAAGATCCCCTAAACATCAGGTAAAATCGGGTCTTCTCGCCTCAAACTTCAGGAAGTCTTGCTGAAGACAGGAGCTTCCCTGTGCAGAAGAGGTGCAGCGGGCACTGGATCTGCTGAATCTTCAGTTTTCTGGCTGGGCTGGCTTGAGGCAAGGGGCACAGATGAGTGTTCTCCAAGGGTGTCATTCACCAAGGCACCATTCCTGGCCAGGAGAGAAACAGCACCAGCGTCACCAATACATATAACCTGCCTACACCAGGAGCGGCGGCGCGGGAGAAGAGGCTGAAAAGCTTTAGAGCAAGCCCTTCAGCCTAATCCTGGTGGGTGGGAGGAAACCAAACACACAGCCGCTGGGGAGCCACAGGGGGAGGCGTTTGCATCAAAGCCATGACTTAGAGAAGGTCCTTTCTCAAGAAGGCCAGACTCAGGACACAGACCCTTTACAATTCAAAAAACACCAGGCAGTGTAGAGAAGGCTATGTGGTCTTGGAAACTATCATTTATTGAGCACTTACTATACTCCAGACATTGTTCTATATGCTTCATAGGTGGGACCTTGTTTAACACATTATCCCAGTTTACAGATGAGGAAACTGATGCAAATTTTGGTGACTTGCCCAAGTCACAGGAAATGAAGGGTGGGGCCAGAATTCAAATCCTGTAGTTTGCTTCAAAGCCCAAGTTCTAATCATGTTACCAAGACACCGTCCCTACAGAACCCTCCCGCTCAGGCTCTGGTCGGAACAAGTAATTAACTAATATGCTTATATTTTCTTCAAGCAAGTGTTGTTCCACCTGATATATCTGGAGATATATCTTAACTCTAATTATTTTACTTATTTGCTCACTGATCTCATTTCAAACATCCCCCTGTCCACCTTACACCCAAACCAAACTAAAAGGGCATGGCCTCAAGGTCGGGGGCTAAACTGAGGCTGTGTGATGCTGGAATCTGTCACACAGATAAGCTCACCAGGTAATCCTGATGGAAACCTTCTCCTTAAGTCGCCACCTCAACAGCTAGGGGTCTAGGAGCTGAGAGGCAATGCAAAGGGAGACTCCCACCTGCCCCTTGGCGGGGGGGGGGGGGGGGGAAGAAACAGAAATCCTGGCAGTACATTGAGCTCCATAGAGACAACGCCGGGACAAGTGAGAGCCGGACGGGCACTGGGGGACTCTGTGCCTCGCTGAGGAAAAAATAACTAAATTTGGCAAAGGAGATCCTGAGAAGCCGAGAGGCAAAATGTCATCATACGAATTCTTTGTGCAAACTTGCTGAGAGGAGCACAAGAAGAAGCACCCAGATGCTTCAGTCAACTTCTCAGAGTATTCTAAGAAGTGCTCAGAGAGGTGGAAGACCATGTCTGCTAAAGAGAAAGGAAAGTTTGAAGACATGGCAAAGGTGGACAAGGCCCGTTATGAAAGAGAAATGAAAACCTATATCTCTCCTAAAGGGGAAACAATAAAGCAGTTTGAGGATCCCAATGCACCCGAGAGGCCTCCTTCGGCCTTTTTCTTGTTCGGTTCTGAGTACCGCCCTAAAATCAAAGGAGAACACCTGGCCTATCCATTGGTGATGCTGCAAAAAAACTGGGAGAGATGTGGAATGACACTGCTGCAGGTGACAAGCAGCCTCATGAAAAGAAGGCTGCAGAGCTGAAGGAAAAGTACCAAAAGGATATTGCTGCTCGCAGAGCTAAAGGAAAGCCTGATGCAGCAAAAACGGGAGTTGTCAAGGATGAAAAAAAGCAAGAAAAAGAAGGAAGAGGAGGAAGATGAGGAAGATGAAGAGGATGAAGAGGAGGAAGGAAGATGAAGAAGATGAAGATGAAGAAGAAGATGATGATGATAAGTTGGTTCTAGCACAGTTTTTTTTTCTTGTCTGTAAAGCATTTAACCCCCCTGTACACAACTCACTCCTTTTAAAGAAAAAAATTGAAATGTAAGGCTGTGTAAGATTTGTTTTTAAACTGTACAGTGTCTTTTTTTGTATAGTTAACACACTACCAAATGTGTCTTTAGCTAGCCCTGTCCTGGTGGTATTTTCAATAGCCACTAACCTTGCCTGGTACAGTATGGGCGCTGTAAATTGGCAAGGAAATTTAAAGCAGGTTCTTGTTGGTGCACAGCACAAATTAGTTACATACGGGGATGGTAGTTTTTTCATCTTCAGTTGTCTCTGATGCAGCTTATATGAAATAATTGTTGTTCTGTTAACTGAATACCACTCTGTAATTGCAAAAAAAAAAAAAGTTGCAGCTGTTTTGTTTTTGCTCCAGGACAGGCATGGAGCTAAGCCTGAATGCTTCTAGGTAAATACAATTTTTTTTATTAAAAAAAAAAAAAAAAAGAAATCCTAAATGCAGCTCCCACTCCAGTGTCTGGGGAGGGAATGGGACAGAGAGCGCCTTCAAGGTGGGCCTTGTCCTACTTGTATTTCTATACCCAGAACCTAACACAGGGCGTGGCATGCAGTTGGCGTTTAGTAAGAGCTGTTGAATATAAAAAATCAATCAAAATAGCTGATCTCCTTGTGCCATTT
>RJWJ010041310.1:0-13560 GCA_004363605.1 Indri indri | reverse complement strand
TGGGTGAGGAGGATGACTTGGTGATTGGCATCCCAGAGTGACCATCTACTGTCCTCTGACCAATTCCCTGCCCAGTCCCTCTCCCTGCCACAGCCCCCTGTGCCAGTGCACATGAGCCACCAGCTTCCTCAGAGACATTTATAGATGCCCAGTTGCCATGTTTTGGCCACCGACACAAACAAAATATGTGTACGAATGCATGGATGTCTCCCTGGAAAGTGGAAGGGGCCCTGCTCTGACATCTCGGCTTCATCCAGGGGACAGTTATTTAAATAAGTAGCAGGGAGCATCTGCCACCTATCAGGGAGGCAGAAACCCTGCTGTGGCCACCCCTTTAAAAGGATAGCTTTACAGGTCTAGGTATTTTTCAAAATGAAGATTCCATATTAAAGGAGTAGCTCTTAAAAAAAATGGGTCCAAACACCTTAACAGACACCACACCAAAAAAGATACACAGATGGCAAATAAGCACATAAAAAAATGCAAGTTAATACAACAGTGAGATGCGCATACACAACTATAAAATGGCCAATTTCACAACACTGACAGTACCAAGCATTAGAGAGAATGTGAAGCTACCACATTATTAATTGCTGGTAGGAATACAATGTGGTACAGCCACTTTGGAAGACAGCGTGGTAGTTTCTTACAAAACTAAATATACTCTTAGTATATAATCCAGCAATCATGCTCCTTGGTATTTATCCAAAGGAGTTGAAAACTTAGGTCCACACAAAAACCTGCACATGGATGTTTACAGGTTTTTTTTTTTTATCATAATGGCTAAAACCTGGAAGAAATGAAGATGCCTTCCAGTAGGTAGAACGGAGAAATAAACTGTGGTACATCCAGAAAATGGGATACTATACGGCACTAAAAATAAATGAACTAAAAATACATGGAGGACCTCAAAGAATATTACTAAGTGAAAGAAGCCAATCTGAAAAGGCTACATAAGGTGGCTTCCAACTATATTACATCTGGAAAAGGCAAAACTGTGGAGACAGTAAAAAGATCAGTCATTGCAAAAAGTTGGGGGGGGCTGGGCGTGGTGGCTCACGCCTGTAATCCTAGCACTCTGGGAGGCCGAGGCGGGCGGATCTTTCTGAGCTCAGGAGTTCGAGACCAGCCTGAGCAAGAGCGAGACCCCGTCTCTACCAAAAATAGAAAGAAATTAATCGGACAGGTAAAAATATATATATAGAAAAAATTAGCCGGGCATGGTGGTGCATGCCTATAGTCCCAGCTACTCGGGAGGCTGAGATGGTAGGATTGCTTGAGCCCAGGAGTTTGAGGTTGCTGTGAGCTAGGCTGACGCCACGGCACTCGCCCCCAGGTGAGAGTGAGACTCTGTCTCAAAAAAAAAAAAAAAAAAGTTGGGGGGGAGGAGGGATGAATAGATGAATCACAGAGGATTTTTAGGTCAGTAAAATGACTTATAATACTGCAATGGTAAATACATACCATTATGTATTTGTCTAAACCCATAAAATGTAAGACACCAAGAATGAACCCTAATGTAAATTGTGGACTTAGGTTGATAATGATTTTTCTTTTCTTTTTTTTCTTTTTTTTTTTTTGTCAGACAGAGTCTGGCTCTGTTGCCCTGGCTAGAGTGCGGTGGCGTCAGCCTAGCTCGCAGCAACCTCAAACTCCTGGGCTCAAGTGATCCTACAGCCTCAGCCTCCCGAGTAGCTGGGACTACAGGCATGCGCCACCATGCCCGGCTAATTTTTTCTATATATTTTTAGTTGGCCAATTAATTTCTTTCTAATTTTAGTAGAGGCAGGGTCTCGCTCTTGCTCAGGCTGGTCTCGAACTCCTGAGCTCAAACGATCCGCCCGCCTCGGCCTCCCAGAGTGCTAGGATTACAGGCATGAGCCACCGCGCCCAGCCAAGGCCTTAATCTTTATTGGAGGTCCCTCTCACTCACCACCCACTGGTTGAGCATCCTGCTACCTTCAGACTTTCCATTGGTCCCCATGGGTACCCCTCTTCTCACATGGACCTAAGTAATAAAAAGCTTCTTTTATTTCGTATGTTTTGTTACATGGCCTTATCTGTGTCTCACCTGACTGACACACCCAAACCTGACTCTCCTCTTGCTCAGGGCTCACCTTGAGAGTGGCTATCTTGGTAGGGATAAACTGGACACAGATCAAACAAGAGCCACAGGGCTTCTGCCAATATAAACAAGTTTTATGTGAGAGAGACACCTGGTCACAGGTTGGACACCTGGTCACAGGTTGGACACTTAGGCTGTCTGCCAGGATAAAGAAGTATCCTGCGAAACACACACTGTAAACACTCATGGCCACCTCCCCCAGAGCCCCATCAAGGCATGGCTAGAATTTATAGACACTCTTCAGATAGAGTTTGAAATGAAATTAGAAAGAAAAAAAAACATAACAGTAAAAATCACAACTACATATTATATGATTCTATTTATATGAAATGTCCACAATAGGCCTATATAGAGAGATTAGTTATTGCCTCTATTTTAGGGGTGGGGGCAATGCAGTCTGACAGCTAAGGGATGTAAGGTATCTTCTTGGGCTAATGAAAATGTTCCAAAATTGATTTCAGTGATGAACACACAACTCTGTAAATATATTACAAGCCATTGAATTGTATTTTTTAAATTGGTGAATTGTATGGTATATGAATTGTATTTCAGTAAAGTTGTTTTAAAATTCCATAAACAGGTCAAAACACAGCATGTACTGGAAATACTAGTTACAACACATATGGCAATCTATGAGCTAATTTTCTGAATTTACAAAGAAGTAGTATAAATCAGTGGAGTAAATAACCCAATGAAAGGCTAAGTAACTAAACAGTCAGTTCACAGGAAACAAAATAGGTTTGTGGTACTCAACTAAAACATCTGGGACTATTGTTAATAGTGTTGTTAACCAAGATTTCCTGCGGTCCAATTTTTAGACACTTGGGCTTGCACTTCCCCACACCTTTTGAACCCAGCCATGGCCATGTAACTTGCATTAGTCAATGCAATAGAGCAGAAAGATTTTTGTCAGTTCTGGCAGGAAACTTTTAAGAGCCACCGTGAGATCAGTCTTTCCCAATTTTATGGTAACGAGCAATGTTCCAGATAATCACTGTTCCATCATTTTAATCATAGTGAGCAAAGACCCCAATAGACATGTGTTAGACATATAATGTGGACAATAAACATATTTTTATTATTTCAAGTTACTGAGATTTGGGGGTCATTTGTTACTGCAATGTAATCCTTACTGAGAAGCTTATCCTTACTGATAAGCTCACACACAATTGTAGAACATATTAAAATAATAAGATTCCATTGTTTACCTTTCATATTGACAAAAATAAAAGTTGTATTATTCTCAGTACTGACAAAGTATTTCTGAAACAGACACTTTCATTTTTTTAAATGCTCTATTTTAAAATTTATAAATAAAAATTGTGTATATGACATACAACATGATGTTTTGATAATGCATACATTGTGGAACGACTAAATCAAGCTAATTAACATATCCATTTCATATCGTGAGTCTGTCATAAATTAACAAATCTTCTATACTCATATATTTAGGTTATATCTATTTTTTCCTATTATAAATAATCCTGTGAGGACCATCTCTGTAGGAAATTTCTAGTACTAAATGATACATTTCATTTGTGTATTTTTATTTGTGTCAACCCAGTTATGGTTTTTGCCCTCTTTCCCCAGCAAGATCACCTGTGTGAATTCTAGGATATTAACAATAGATCTTGAAAATCTGTAGATTATGTGGGTGCTTGTTTTTGCCGATGCCTATATCACTTCTCTCTGTTTTTATATTTCCATCTACCCTTTAAGTGTACTCCCTCTGAGTATTTTTCTTCTCTAAAGCCAATCCATAGATGAAGCAATAGCAGAAGATTAATAATCTTATAGCTAAATTGATTTTCAAATCATTAGCTAATCACTTTGGGAAATTTTCTAGAAGTAGAATTCCTGGTTTAAACAATCTCTGTTAAATAACTCTTAGTTGTATAAAAAAATTATAGTCACAAGAATGGAAAAACAAGCACCACATGTACTCACTGTCAAATTGGTATTAACTGATCAACTCTTTTTTTTTTTTTTTTTTTTTTTGAGACAGAGTCTCACTGTGTTGCCTGGGCTAGAGTGCCGTGGCGTCATCCTAGCTCACAGCAACCTCAAACTCCTGGGCTCAAGCAATCCTTTCTGCCTCAGCCTCCCGAGTAGCTGGGACTACAGGCACGCGCCACCATGCCCAGCTAATTTTTTTTCTATATATTTTTAGTTGTCACATTAATTTCTTTCTATCTTTTAGTAGAGATAGGGTCTCGCTCTTGCTCAGGCTGGTCTCGAACTCCTGAGCTCAAACGATCCGCCCGCCTCGGCCTCCCAGAGTGCTAGTATTGCAGGCGTGAGCCACCGCGCCTGGCCTTAACTGATCAACTCTTAAGTGAACATATAGTAATAACATTCATCGGGTGTCGCGCAGATGGGAGGGGAGAGAAGGGGATGAGTATATACCTACCTACTGAGTGCGGTGCGCACCCTCTCAGGGATGGACACACTTGAAGCTCTGACCCGGGTGGGGCAAAGGCAATATATGTAACCTAAACATTTGTACCCCCATAATATGCTGAAATAATAAAATTGTTTTTAATTACAGTCACCTGTCACTTTCTTTGTGGTGGCACAGTAACACTTATCCAATGATCAAGTACTTGGACATTGAAAAGGGATAGAGTTAAAAAGGTCTTGAGACACTTGAGAAAAATAGCTGTCAAGACTTCTTCAAATAGCATAGATAAAAAGTCAGCATAGATAATTTTAGTCTCAGCTGCAATATATAAGGACCATAGAAGTCATCACTCCCATATTTAAATAAGAAAAAGCTGAACAAACTGAAAATAAATGGCTTTGCTTGGACCCATCACAGAACTAAGGTCATAGGGCAAACCAATACCACAAAATTTAGAGAAACAATTACATTCAGAGTCAAAGTTGATATCTGCTTACCTGGAATAGAATCCACTGGAGCCATAAACTGATAGGAACATTTAAATGTTCATTTTGATGGGCTGCTTGAAGCTGAGTGTGGACCAATAAGAAAGTGAGAAATTCCTGGAGTTGTAGTCTTACAGGGACTTTTCTGTATTTGACCTTCAGGAAGCCCACTCAGTTTTCATGGTGAAGAACCAAGAAGTATCCCTTTGTGGATCTGGCAGAGGGAGAAGAAGTGTTACTGTTTTTAAGTACCCAGAGCATTCTCCATAGCAACTAAGTAATCTTAAGGGAGACAAACTACCAGAGCCTTATCCCACCTGTAGATCGGCATTTCTCCAATTCCAACCCCTTCTAGCATTCCTGTCAGACATTGGGAGGAGAAAAGGTAAGAAACACTTGTGAGGTCACAGACCAGAGGAATTCAACTGAAGCCCCTTCTAGACTTCCTGTCTCACCTAAGAGGGGAAACAAAAACTGAGAAGCACTTGTTACTGTCATAAAAACAGGGGCAAAAGGTCACTAATACACTGAAACCTAATAAGAGGAGCATGAAACACTTCCTCTCCCCCCATACACTTTTCTGCCACATCATTAAGGCTCTTGTATTATAGCAGGATATTAACTGAAAGAACTGTCCATTTCAGAGCTTATTTAAGAAGAAGTCCCTAGGGAAACCCAAAGACAACATGAGAGACAAAAACAAGAGCATCAGAAGAAAATTTAGCTATAGCAAACAGTAAACACAGCCTAACTACTAGCTAGACAAAAGGCCTATTTACCTCAGTTTTTTTTAATCCAGTACATAATGTTAGTCTTTCAACAACAAAAAATACAAAACATACTAAAAGAAATAAAAACACAGTATCAAGAGATAGAGCAAGCATCAGAATTATATTCAGATATTCCAGAGATTTTTAGAATTATCTGGGAGTTGAAAACACCCATGATTAATATGCTAGGTTCCTTAATGGAAGAAGTGGACAACATGAAATAACGGATGGGTATTGTAAGCACAGAGATGGAAAGTCAAAGAATTAAAAGGAAACACTAGAAATCAAAAACAGAAATGAAGAATACCTTTGATGGGTTCCCCAATAGACTGGGCACAGCTTAAAATAGAATCAGTTAGTTTGAAGAAATGTCAATTGGAACTTCTAAAAAAGCATGCAAAGAGATAAAACAAAAAGAAAGATGCAACAGAATATCCACAAACTCTGGGACAATGACAAAAGATGTAACATACATGTAATGGGAATACCAGAAAGAGAAGAAAGAGAGAAAAGAACAGAGGAACTATTTGAAGTAGTAATGGCTGAGAATTTTCCAAAATTAATGATACCAAACCTGGAAACTCAGAGAATATGAAGCAGGATAAAAACCAGAAAATCAACACCTAGGCATAGTATATTCAAATTGCATAAAATCAAAGACAAAGAAAAAATATTTAAAGAAGCCAGAGAAAACAATTACATTACCTACAGAAGAGCAGGGATAAGAATTACATTCAGATTTCTCTTTAGACACCATGCAAGCAAGAAGAAAGTGGAGTGAAATATTTAAAGTGTTGAAGGAAATAACATCAATATAGAATTACCCTTCCAAAGTAAAGGAGAAAAATATATTCTCAAATAAAAATTGAGAAAATTTGTCCCCAATAGACTTGTCCTGTAGGAGATATTAGCAGACATTCTTCAAAGGGAAGGAAAATTATATAGGTTGGAAACTCATATCTACATGAGTAGATATGAAGAAAGGAAGAGTGTTAGAGAAGAAAGATGATGGTAAAATGAATTCTTATATTTTTCTTTTTCTTAATTGATTTAACATATAAGAGTTTGTCTAAATAATATTAGCAACAACATATGTGGTGATTACAAACTATAGATAAGTGTAATGAATGACAGCAATGTTATAAGAGATGGAGGGGATGAATTGGAAATACTCTGTTATAAAGTGCTTCTTTCCGGAGAAACTTTAAAATATTCTGAAAAAATATGAAAATACAACTTATCAAAATTGTAGAATGCAGCAAAACAGTGCTTAAAAAGAAATTCATAACATTTAATGAATAGAAAAGAAGAAAAATCTAAGATCAGTAATATAAGCTTCTACCTTGGGAAACTATACAAAGAAGAGCAATTTAAATCTGAATTAAGCAGAATAAAAGAGATAAAAATTAGGGTAGAAACCAATTATATTGAAAACAGGAAATCAATAGAGAAATTCAATGAAAACAAAAGCTGAATCTCTGAAAAGATTAATAAAATGTCTCCAGCCAGGTTAACTAAGAAAAAAGGAAAGAAAGAAATTACTAACATCAGAAATAAAAGGAGGGCCATCACTACTTTCCCATTGGCATTAAAAAGATAATAAAGGAATATTATGAAAAACTTTGTCCAAAACTTTAATAACCTAGGTGAAATGGAACTATTCCCTGAAAGACACAATCTGCCAAAACTAATACAAGGAAAATAGATAATCTGTCTAAGCCAATAATTATTAGATAAATTGAATCAATGCTTAATATCCTTCCAAAAGAGAAAACACCAGGGCTAGTTGGGTTCACTGGTGAATTATACCAAACATTTAAGGAAGAAATTATAACCATTCCACATAATTTCTCACAGAAAATAGACCCCAAGAGAATACTTTCTAAAAAATTCCATGAGGTCTGTATTACCCTAATATCAAAACCATACAAAAGCATTACAAGAAAGGAAAACTGCAGACCAATATCCCTTACCCATATATTTGTAAAAATACTCAACAAAACATTATCCAACCTAATCCAACAACATATAAAAAGAATTATACACCACAACTTAGTAGAATTTATTCTAGGTGTGCAAGGCTGGTTCAACATTCAAAAATCAATTAATATAAGCCATCACATCAAAAGGCTAAAGAAGAAAAATGATATGTTTCAATCAATAAGAGCAGGAAAAGCATTTGGCAAAATCCACACCCATTCATGATTTTAAAAACTCTCAGAAAACTAGAGATAGATGTGTTAATGGCTGAATGTGTGTGCTCCACCCCAAATTCACATGTTGAAGTCCCAGCCCCCAATGGGATGGTATTTGGAGGTGGGATCTTTTGGAGGTAATTAGGTTTAGATTAGGTCAAGAGGATGAACCCTCATCATGGGATTAGTGCCCTTATAAAAAGAGACACCAGAAAGCTTGGTCTCTTTCTCTCTCCCTTCACATGCATACATTGAGGGAAGGCCATGTGTGCACACTATGGAAAGGTGGCTGTCTACAAGCCAGGAAGTAGAACCTCGCCAGGAGCTAAAATCTGCCGGCACCTTGATCTTGGACTTAACAACCTCCAGAATGGTGAGAAATGAATGTTGGTTGTTTAAGCCACCCAGTCTATAGTATTTTGTTATAGTAGCCTAAACTGACTAAGACAGAGGAAACTCTTTAAACTTAATAAAGAATATCTACCAAAAAACCCGCAGCTAACATCATAAGGGTAAGAAACTAGATGTTTTCTTGCTAAGATTAGGAACAAGGCAAGGATGTTCCTTCTCACCATTCCTATTCAACATTGTACTAGAGGCTCTAGCTAATGCAATAACACAAGTAAATCAAATTAAAGGTATACAGATGTGGAAGAAAGAAATAAAATTGTCTTTGTTCACAAACGACATTATTGTCTATATAGACAATCCTTTGAGGTTTCCCTTTTATGCTCACAGCAAACCACTGTCCCACACATAAGAAATAAAAAGAAAAAAGTGCCCCCAAAGAATGTTTAATCTCTCAGTGTGAAACAGAAGCTCACTGTTTCAGAAATTAATAAGAAAACAGCAGGAGCCTCTGAACAGTTTGGTCTTCAGGCAGCCAAACACACCTTCACTAAGGAGAACCACGTTCTAGGACTTGGCATTATTCTTGAATCACCTTTCTCAGATCCAGAAGTTCAACTTGCTGAAGATTTTGATGGGTTTATGCCTAAGGCTTAGCTGTACTCTGTATTGTCAAACTACACTCGCTCAGGAAGCCTTCTTTTTAGAAAATGGTGTGTGCGTTTTTTGGTTACAAGACTTTGGCTAACTCCTTACCCAATGGGAAGAGAAAAAAAGGACTCAATGACAACCAGAAAGGACTTGACCAAAATATTGCAGTGCAAGAAAAGTGAGTTGTGGAGGAGAAGTGGCATGGCATTCTAAAAAGGAGTAACATGAAAGATAGCATGATGAAATCATGAGCATTCTGCAACTACAAATAAGTTGACAAGAGGAGATAAGAGAGTGTGGAAACATAATTTAAAAAAAAGAGATCAAGAGGCATACTGAGGCTAAACAAAAGAATGCATGTATCCTGTAGCTATGGATGACTCATGGTTTTACATGGGAAGGAGTAATATGATCAACTTTATATTTTAGAACTAAATCACTGTAGAGAAGTTTTGTCCAATAGAACTTTCTATGATGAAATATTTCTATGAAGAAAATATTCTATATTTGTGTTGTCCAGAATGGTACCCACTGGCCACCGTAGCCATCAAGTGGCTACCAAACATTTGAATCCAAAAAACATAATAAAAAGATAAATATTATGATCAATGAGATTTACTCCAGGATTATAAGATTGGCTTAATATTTAAAAATCAAGGTAATTCATCATATTAGCAGAATGAAGAAGAAAACTTATATGATAATTTCAATTGATACAAATAAATTTTTGATAAATTTCAACACCTATCCATGATGGAAAAAAATCAGAAAACCAGGGATAAAAAACTAGAAAAAGAAGGGAACTTCCTCAATCAATTTTGAAAAAGAAGAGCACCGTTGGAGGACGTATTTACCTGACTCCATTACTTACCAAGAAGCTACAGTAATCAAGAGTGTTTGGTACTGGCATAAGGGTCAATAAATAGATCAATGCAACAGCCCAGGAATAGACCCACACTTAAGAAATCATGAGATTTGTCTACAAAGGAACCAAAGCAATCCAATGGGAGAAAGTCTTTTCAACAAATGATGTTTGAACTACTAGATATACATATGGAAGAAAATGAACCTTGACTCCTGCCTCACACCACACACAAAAATATAAATTTGAAAGGACCACAGACCTAACTATAAAATTTAAACCATAAAGCTTTTAGAAGAAAACAAAGAAGAATTTCTTCATAACTAGGAGTGTAGGCAAAGAGTTCTAAGACAGAATCTGGAAAATATATCAGGTTTTGGGGGAAAAATCAGCCAAGAAAGGCTGAGAAACTATTACAAATTAAAGTAAACTAAAGAGACACAAACACTGCATCTAATGTGTATTAATATATCTGGATTCGATTCTAGGCTGGAGGTGGGGAGGGGGGACTATGAAGGACCTTTTAAGGCCAGTTGGCAGAACATGAACAATTTATAAATTACATAATAGTGTTGTAACAATAATAAATAGTATCAATTGGATAAAGAGTAAATTTCTTGATTTTGATAATTTAAAAAAATAAAATCCCAAAGACTCACAGTGATTGAGAGGAAAAAGGACATCACGTGAGCTGCACAAGCAAGGGATATGCTAGTGTGCAAGTTCATGAGCATGCATATGGGAGATGGGAAGGGGTTGGGGGCAGAGTGGTAGATATGATGAGTCAGCACAGCCAGCTCTGTGTCCCACGCTTAATGCTTATGAGTTATTTGTTTCAGGAATTTAGATTTCAGGGGAAAGTCAGGGTCACACAGGTGATAGTGGAGGCACTGAGGAGTGAAACCACGCCTGTTGCAATGTTAGACTGGAATCCATTTTAAGAGGAAGTACATAGTACTTACTAGTCAGACAGACATAGATAAGCATCCTGTTTTAATTGTTTATCTCTGACTTTAAAGATGACACTTAGCCTATCTTGAGCTGGTTTCCTCATCTTTTACATGAAGGTAGTAATAGTACATTCTGTAACAGTGTATACTTTCTAGTATGGCTGTGAGCTAATACTGAAGAGTTTAGAATAGGGCCTTTCTCAGTTCAGTAAATGTTTATCATACTCCCTGTTTTCTAAATGAATTGACAACAAATTGTCCAACAGATATTTCAAAGTCTAACAGTAAAACCTATCAACTTTTGGTAGAACCACTCCTCTGTAGATAAATATTTTGATATCAAGATTCCAGCACCTCCAGAATTACCAGAGAAACTTGTGCTGGCATGGTTTTTGATATATCTGTAAACATTTAGGATAGGAAATTGAATGAGAGAAACCACAGGTGAATGTAAGTTCCGCAAGAACGGAGAATTCATTATATTTGGTTTCTATTGTATTCCCGCCCCACTGCCTAGGGCAAACTAGGGGCTCAATATATTTGTTGAATAAATGAAAGGAACCAAAGACTTTAAGAAAGAGGAGAAGCAGCTCAAGGAAGGCAAAGAGAGTCATACATGCCCACAAATCCCAGCAGACCTCAGGCTCCCCTTCTCCCAAGCCTGAAATTCACCCAAGAGAGTATGCTGCAGAACAAAAAAGAAAAAAATCCACCATTCAGTTAAGGCCATTTAAACAGCACAGTTAAAGTGGTCTTCTTCTAATAGACAACATCCATTTATCTCCAGATATGGTACAGAATCATCCTAAGATGTCATGTTCCTATCATCTAAATATTGTACAGTTATAATAAATATCCAATAACAAAAGCAGACATGGAAATATATGAAAATTCATGGTAAGATATTTCCTGGAAAATATCGGTGGTTTTCAGGTAAAATGTACTTTCTTCAAGATGAGCTTCGAGGGCTATTTAAAAAATCACTCTTCTTTAGGAAACAAAGAGAAGGGGATTGGTGGCTGTAGTGGTAAGAGATGAGTTCCAAAACAGATTTCCCAGAGGCTGAAGCACAAGTAAAGAAAGTCAAGGGGAATAGATTTCCACAAGATGGTGAGTATATTTGGTTGGTACTACTGCTATAACAAATTACTACGCATGGGATGGCTTAATATAACACAAATTTATCATACAGTCCTGGAAACTGGAGACATGAAAATAAAAATTGGAGGCACCACAATAAAACCAAGGTGTTGGCAGAGCTGCTTTTCTTCTGGGGTTTCTAGGAGACAATCTGTCTTTTCCAAGTTCTGGAGACAGGCTGCATTCCTTGGCTCCTGGCTTGCTTCCATCTTCAAAATCAACAATGGCTTGTCTAGTTTTCTCATGCTGTTTCACAGACACAGATTCTCTGCCTCCCTCTTCCACAGGTAAAGTACCCTTCTGGTTATATTGGCCAGGAAAATCCAGCATACTCTTATGTTAAATTCAGCTGATTAGCAACCTTAATTCCATCCTAAACCCTAATTCTCCTTTCCAGGTGACATAACATGTTACATGTTCCAAAGAATAGGACATGGACATCTTTGGGGTGGGATCTGTGAAACACAATGAGGGTAGCATTTAAATGAGTGTTAAAATGGACAGCGGAAACAGCATTAACTGTTTCTAAGCACATTGCTCTGTGTGTCCCATGCAGCAGGCAGAGAGAGGAAGGGCTCAAGAGTAGAGGAAGGATGTGGGGGTAAAAGGAGAGGATTCGAAAACGGCCAAGTTTCTGTCTTACAGAAGCTGGGGCACCGGGTGTGGGGGGCGGTGGATACTGTCTTCCCCTAAGAATGACTGGTGAAACTAGGCAGATGGTATGGCAAGTGGCTGAGATCCAAGCCGGTGGGTATACCTGCTACATTTCTACACAACCAAATACCATGAGGACTTGAATGTGCCTTTTTTTTTTTTTA
Source organism: Indri indri (assembly GCA_004363605.1). Lineage (NCBI taxonomy): Eukaryota > Metazoa > Chordata > Mammalia > Primates > Indriidae > Indri > Indri indri. Next base: position 812 of record RJWJ010041310.1, on the reverse strand, counting down.
CATTCCTCTTTTTATTATGTCCTACTATTTTTTTTTATTTTCAGAATATCGCAGGGGTACAAATGTTTTGGTTAAATGGATTGCTTTTGTACAGCTTGAGTCAAAGTTATAAGTGTGCACATCACCCAGATAGTGTACATTGTACCCCTTAGGTGTCATTTCACCCATTCCCTCTCCCCCTCCCACCTACTTGATTTCCGTTGAGTTTTACATCCGTATGTGCTCATGAGTGCTGATCCGTTAGTTCCCATTTAATAGAGAGTACATATGGTGTTTGTTTTTCCATTCTTGAGATACTTCATTTAGGAGAATGGTGATGTGCCTTTTGAGAGACGGCTTAACAGGCAAAGGAGAGGATTTGAAAACAGGGAGTTTCTGTCTTAGAGAAGTGGGTACATGAGGGGTTACTGTCTTCCCCTGAGAATGACTGGCGAAACAAGGCGGGGGCTATGGCAAGTCACTGAGATCCAAGCTGGTGGGAATCTCTGCTGCATTTCCACAAACCAAATGTCATGAGGACCTGGATGTGCCTTATAAGGGAACACTTGACATAGAATGAAGAAGAGCCAGGACCAGCCCTACCTGGTGCCTGACACTTGGCTGAGGGGCAGCAGAGAGGGAGGACTGTGTGACCCACGTAGATCCTGATAGGGAAAGGCCTCTTCCATGGGCAGCTGGGGACAGCGCAATGCCAAAGTTAGTTACCATTTGGAATGAGAAAAAGCAGCGTGGCAGAATGAATGACTCTTGGTGCAGACCAGCACTTGATTCCCTAGGGTTAGAGGTCTAGGTCAGCCTTTTTGTAGAAGACG
>RJWJ010041309.1:0-13550 GCA_004363605.1 Indri indri | reverse complement strand
TTGATCACATGGCAGAAATACTCTCTAGGGATTAGGGGGATGGGGGGGCAAATCAACAACTAAAGGACACGGGGAGCACTAAGGGGGGTGGGGGGAAGGGCATGCCTTTAACCCGCACTTGGGTGAGGCAAAGACATAAAGTGTAACTGTAATGTTTGTACCCTCACAATACCCTGGAATAAAAAAATAAAAGAGAGAGAAAATAAAAGAATAATGCCTTAGAGAGGGTTTTCAACTTTGGTGTGGGTGACATTTTGGGCCAGTTAATTCTTTGTTGTAGGGTGCTGTCCTAGGACCCATGACATTTATCCACTAGACACCAGCAGCAGCTCCCCACTCCCGACGTTGTGACAATCAAAAATGTCTCCAGACATTGCCATATGTCCTGTGGGAGGCAAAGATGCCTCTAGTTGAGAACTGTTGCCTTAGAATAGTACTAATAATATAGGGGCTATAGTAAGTCTTTGATATTATCATTTTTGTTTAGGGGAGAATTACATAAAACATCCATTTTTGCCTGAGCTAAGTGTAGGTTCTACATATTCTACTTCTTTGGTCCATGCCCCTGTTCTCTATTAATTAGCCTTTAATTCTGTGTTGATCAATTAATTGGACATGTTGAATGATAGATTGATGGCAAAGGGAAATTGTCCCTGGTGGAGAGAGCAGGGAAAGGTAGTTATAAATTTTCCTTGGAAGATGAATAAAGAGTAAGTTATGTGTATTCATGTGTGTATATTTTAGTAAGAATATAAAGGAAAAGAAGACATTAATGATTCCAGAGAGAAGTACATGTAAATAAAATGAAAAAAAAAAAGCATCAAAAAAGATGCTCAGCTTCATGATTGAGTTTGTGTTGTGATGGGTGGGTAGAATTTCAATGCTTTGTATAAAACTTGGATAGGCTCTGACTAAACCTGTTGGAATATGAAAAAAATAATTGAGAGATTCTAGCCCTGGACATTTGCCCTTCAATTTTATGCGTTGGCAAGTGGCTGGAGATTATTGGAATATTGGTGATTCACCCTTCTTCAACTGTGATAATCCAAAATACTTATGAGAGCCCTAGGAAATTTACTTCTCAGGAATAGATGATGTGTTTAGTTATATGGAATAATTACTTTGGTTTTCATCATTTATTTTGATTTGGTTTTGAAAACTCCCAGAGACAATACCTTAGATTTTTAGTTTTTGAAGATAATAAGATACTTTGGAAAACAAACAAAAACGAACAAGCAAGAACAACCTCAGTGTAGCTTGACTAAATAATGTGGGAAAAAATAGCTTAAATTTTGGATTTTGGACCCACTGTAATTTCCCTTTTCTGTTTTCAGCTATGGGATAGAGGAAGAAACAGGATCCTAAATTTCTTGTGCTGTGGCCACTAAAAACCTGGATCATCTTGGTTATGTCATTATTTTTCTGAGTATCAACATCTTGAAGTAGAAAAGGAAAAGGCCAAGCAAAGTCATCTCTCTATTCCATTAGTCAAATATTCTGTGATCCTCAACAGGAAAACTCTCTGTTTTATAGATCTGCATTTTTTATGTGAGTTTTTCATCATCATAGTAAACCTTGTAAAGTAGTAGATTGAGCAATACGTTTGTTTATCACGGTGCAACTGGTCATTCCTCATTTATACAAATCTTAGTGAGGACATGGCAGTCAAAAGCCTCTCCATATTCAAGTTTAAAAAAATCTATAAAATTATATGCAACTGGTTAGAAGCCTGTGCCTGAGGTTTTAATAGAGTTATATTTCTTTTCTGTGTTCACAGAAGGCTTTTCCAAATGAATATAAGATATAGGGTACTTGATTTGGCTATGATTTCTAAACTGAGGGCTAAATTTATTAAAATGTAGCTCACGATTTATCCTCTTTATTTGTTTCATTAATCATAGTTTTTATTTTCTCAAAAAACAATACATATTTTGTCATCATAGAAATGAATTCCAAGTAGGTAGGAATGAGATTACAGATTTAGTCTACATGAAACAAATCTGATATATGATAACCTACATTTAGAAAAGAGATATATATCTCTCTCAATGTGAAATTATTCACTTTTCACAAATAATTATTTATAAATATGAATTCATTCCCTGAGGATTAAAGTAGAACATTTAACTCAATATTCACTCATTCATTTATAATTAAAAAATTCAATTTATGCACAATTTTTAGAATTTCATTTCTTATTTAATTGAAATCAACTTAATGTGGTTTAAGCAACTTTTGATTTTTTAAATGAAATCACAAGTAAAATTTCCATTTGACAGTAGTGATTACAATTGGATTTGGGGATAATGCAAAATGAGGGGACAAATAGAACTTAAAAAAAGCACTAGGAAGGTCAATATGGAGCAAAGAAAGAATGAATGTTTCCATTTAAAATTTGGAAGCTCAATACAAAACCAAAATAATGGTCTGATTTTGGAATTTAAGGATTATGAAAGCAATCCCCTTGCTCCATCTCTTCCCCTCCTTCTCCCTTTCGCCCACCCACATGCACAATTGGGAGCACTAGGTTCATTTATATTTTGTTTCCCATATGGGAGAAACTGAGATTTACAAATTTAAAGTGCTTTGAGCATTTTGCTACACTGAACATTCAGATTGTCTACATTTCCATACAGATGAATTTAAAATGTTGAACATTCTTTGTGTTAGGGGCCATCTAAAGATGAAAACAGAAGGAAGAACTGATTTATTTGACACCTACTTTGAGCTAAACACTGTGTGACTTTGTGTGTGAGGCTGATGATGTTATCGTATTATCCATACTTCACTGAGTCAGAAATTAAGGCCTGAAGAGGACTTCTGACAAGTGTAGCAGCTGGGCTTCCTACCCAACCATCGGCTTTAATACATCATCTCTTGTAATATACTAACTCTCTAAAATGTAGTCCTAGTCTACAAGCGGCTTATCAGCTGGTGTTTTCTCATGATAGTAGGCAAATTAATGTAATTCTTGTCACATGTGGTAATTGATATTAGGGAAATATGAAGTGTTGCTGAGCAAATGAGTGTATTTATTTAATGGAACAACAGGAAAGTTTTGATAGGAAGAATATAGTATTTAAGATTGGTTCTCAAGAAATAAGAGAATTTTGACAGTTGGAGATGGGGGTAAGGACATTCCAGAAGAAAGAAAGGACTCAGCTAAACTACTTATGCAAGAAAGTACGTAAGTAATCCTGGAAAAGGAAATTAAGTAGTTTTGTGGAAGTTTTTAAGGAAAAAGCCAAGAAGTTCTTAAACACTAAGAAGGCAATTGGTTTAAAGGACTGGTTTTAAAAAGACATTAGATTATTGTTTTAAAGGATTTTGAGAAGGGTTATGACTAATTAGGAAAGATTAATATTGCATCAGAAAGAAACTGAAAGTACAGAGCTCAATTAGGAAACAGCAATAATAATAATATAATAAATACATGTGGATATTGGCAAATGTTTGAATGTGGAGGTTAATAGAGGTGCTGGAGATACGTTTCAGGTATTCTTTTCTGTTCTTTTACTTTTTAATTAGTAAAATGGTACTTCCCTTTGCACTAGTGAATAATTCTTTAAATTAAAGTTTCCCTGATCAAATTACTTTTGTGGTTTCTGTCTCTGACTGGATTCTTACTGATTGTCCCACATATAATGGATATCACGTAGACATAGCATTGGGTAAATTCAGAGTGTGCCTTCTAAATGCTGGCATACTTTCTTTTCCAGCTACTAGCAGTTGATCATCATGCACCAGAATTTGCATTTAAACTTAGTCAAAGAACCAGTTTACCCAAGTGTATGTTGAAAGAAAAACAAAACATCATAAAATTCCTCTAGTCAAATGAATTTGAGAAATGTATAAAAATGACGTGTTCTTTTCTCTTTTGCAATAGGTATATTATTGAAACAAATATTTGAGCATGAACAAAATAGGATAAAATCAACTTGAGATTTAACTGTGATCTATTGAAATTGTATTACTTATGATAGATAAGTCATCATATGGAGAATTCAAAAACGAAATATATTTTCTCAAACCTCTGTGTTTACACTAGCGTTGTTTAGTTCTTGCAGAAATTATTATTGTTCTTTCTAGAAACACAGATGCATTCTATGATCTAGACCATAGGTGACAAATTATGGCTACAGGTTCACCTCCTGTTTTGTAAATAAAATTTTAAAGAAAATTTACATGTTTTCTATAGCTGTTTTCGCTTCACAATACAAAATAGAGTAGTTGTGACATAGACTATATAGCCTCCCAAATTTATTCCCTGTTCTTGTAGGAAAGTTTGCCAATCCTGCAGGACACAAGATTTCCCTTTATGCATTCTCTGGCAGTGAAGCTTGGAAGAAGCTAAACAATGGGCATGAATGTGTTCCAATAAAACTTTATTTATAAAAACAGCCTGCAGGCCAGATTTGGCTTATGGGCTTTAGTTTGCTGACCCCTGTTCTAGAACATAATAGTTACATAATAAACGTTTGCTGAGCAAATGGAAAAATAGATGTTTTATATTCTAAAATTGCACATTCTGTCCTCTTTTTCAGGGTGTGTGGTATCTGGATGACTCTTGTGTGACAACTGGAGACTGGACATGATGGATGACATAGGAAACCTCTGGGGGGTACCTATGTTGTGGCCATAAACCGCTGTGCCCATGTGGAAAACATTACAGTCCTGGGGCAAAAGATAAACTTCATGCTTGATAAAAAAACAACCAAAAGGTAAGATTTCCTTCTGGTGTGCTGCAGTCTTTAGTCTTCTTCTGTTTTTCATTCCCACCAGCAGTTCAAAGATGTCCTTAATCCATCATATGTCTCTTGAGTGTGTGCTCTGGGTTTACTGTCAAGATGAAAAACTACTTCATGAACTTAGCGGAGGAACTCAGGATTGAGTCAGAGCTGTTTACATAGCTTCTGGGGAAAATGTCACCCAAATGTGGCAAAAACAATCCAAGAGGCATTTCAAGTATTTGTTTTGAAATAGAAATATTGACAGTGGTACGTACATATTTTTTTCAAAGGTGTTTGTTAGTTCTATAAATCCAGATAGGCAAATTTTATCAGCAAACTTGGCGATGCTACCTCTGTTATGTCATTGGGTCTGCCACTGCCCCTCTCTCCTATTGCCACTAGTGTAATTCAGGCCTCTCCTCTGAATTGCTACCTCCAACTCTTCATGTCTCTAATTTGTTTTACCTTTCTCAGCCAGATTAATCTTCCCGAAGCACAAATCCAATCATGCCAATATTTTTCTCAGAAACAAAATAATTCCCTTTGCCTGGAGAATAAAGTCCAATCTTAGCCAGCTGATTCAGCTCAGGCTCCTTTTATCCACACCACTCCCTACCTTTCCTGCATGTACCCAACCAGAGGCAAACCTCAGAGACATTGTGGATCTGGTTCCAGACCACCGCAATAAAGCGAATGTCTTAATAAAAAAAGTCACACAAAATTTTTGGTATTTCAGTGCAAATAAAAGTTACATTTACCTTTGCTGTAGTTATTAAATGTTTAATAGCATTATGTCTAAAAATATCTACATGCCTTAATTTAAAAGCTACTTTATTGTTAAAAGATGCTAACAATCATCTGAGCCTTAGCGAGTTGTAATGTTTTTGCTGGTGGAGGGTCTTGCCTTCATGTTGATGGCTGCTGACTGATCAGGGTGGCGGTTGCTAAAGGTTTTGGTGGCCGTGACGAATTTTTAAAATGAGACAACAATGAAGTTTGTCATATCAATTGACCTTCCTGTCTTGAAAGATTTCTCTATAGCACGTGATGCTGTTTGATAGCATTTTACTCACAATAGAACTGCTTTCAAAATTGGACTTACTCCTCTAAAATTCTGCTACTGCTTTATTAACTAAGTTTATGTGATATCCTAAATCCTTTGTTGTCATTTCAACAATGTTCTCAGCAACTTCACCAGGAGTGCATTCCATCTCAAGAAACTGCTGTCTTTGTTCATCCAAGCAGTTCCTCTTTGTTCGTATCTGAGGATGAGGTTGCAGAAATTCCGTCACATCCTCAGGCTCCACTCCTAATTCTGGATTTCTTGATATTTCTACCACATCTTCAGTGACTTCCTCCATTGAAGTCTTGAACCCTTCAATGACATCCATGAGAGTTGGAATCAACTTCTTCAGAACTTCTGTTCATGTTGATATTTTGATCTCCTCCCATGAATTGTGAAGGTTCTAAATGGAATATAGAATGGTGAATCCTTTCCAGAAGGTTTTAAATTTGCCTTGCCCAGATCCATCAGAGGAATCACTATGGCACCTATAGCCTCATGAAATGTATTTTTTTAATAATGAGACTTAAAATTCAAAATTGCTCCTTGATCCATGGGCTACAGAAAGGATGTTGTGTTAGCAGGCATGAAAACAACATGGATCTCCTTGTATACCTCCATCAGCATTCTTGGGTGACCAGGTGCATTATCAATAAACAGTAATATTTTGAAAATAATTTTTTTTCTGAGCAGTAGGTCTTAAGAGTGAACTTAAAATATTCAGTAAACCATGGTATAAGCAGATGTGCTGTGTTGTGATATTTAGAGACCACAAGCAAAATTGATTTAGCACAATTCTTAAAGGCCCTAAGATGTTCAGAATGATAAAGGAGCATTGGCTTCAACTTAAAGTCACCAACTGCGTTAGCCCCTAACAGGAGAATCATCCTGTTCTTTGAAACTTCGAAGCCAGGCGTTGACTTCTCTCCTCTTTATGAAGGTTCTAGATGGCATCTTCTTTCAATAGCAGACTGTTTCATCTACATGGGAAATCTATTGCTTAACGCAGCTACCTTCATCAATAATCTTATTAGATCATCTCTGGATAACTTGCTGCAGCTTTTAAATCAGCATTTGTTCTTTCACTTTGCACTTTTATGTTATGGACTTGGTTTCTTTCCTTAAATGTCATGAATCAACCTCTGCTAGCTGCAGATTCTTCTTCCTCACCACTCTCAGCCTTCATTGAATTGAAGAGAGTCAGAGCTTTGCTATTGATTAGGCTTTGGCTGATGGGATTGTTGTGACTGGTTTGATATTCTATCCAGATCATTTAAGTTTTCTCCATCTCAGCAATAAGGCTATTTCATTTTCTTATCATTCATGTGTTAACTGGAGTAGCACTATAGATTTGAGGATTTTTCCTTTGCATTCACAACTTGACTAACTGATACGAAAGACCTAGCTTTGGGCCTATCTGAGCTTTGGACATGCTTCTCTCATTAAGCCTAATAATTTCTAGCTTTTGATTTAAAGTGAGAGACATGTAGCTCCTTTCATTTGAACACTTAGAAGCCATTGTAGGGTTATTAATTGGCCCAATTTCAATATTGTTGTGTCTCAGCAAATAGGGAGGCCAGGGGAGGGGGAAAGAGACCGGGAGAATAGCTGGTCAGTAACACAGTGAGAACACATACAAAATTTATCAACCAAGTTTATTATCTTATTGGTACAGTTTGTGTCACCCCAAAACAATTACATAGTAATATCAAAGATCACTGATCACAGATTACCATAAAATATGTAACAAAAATGAAAAAGTTTGAAATATTGCCAGCATTAGCAAAATGTGACACAGACACGAAGGGAGTCCATGCTGTTGAAAAAATGTAGATAGACTTGCTCACTGCGGGGTTGCCACAAACCTTCGATTCATAAAAAATGTATTATCTGTGAAGCGTAATAAAGTGAAGTCCCATAAAATGAGGTGTTCTGGTACTTCCTTTCACGGAGAGTTGCTAGATAAATTACAGGACACCTAGTTAATCTGAATTTCAGGTAACTAATGGCTAACTTTTTAGTATAAACATATCTCAAATATCACATAGGAAATACTCATACTATAAAAGTATTCATTATTTATCTGAAATTTAAATTCAACTGGGTTTCCTGCATTTTTATTTGCTTTTTAAAATTTTTAAAAAAATTTTATTTTATCTGCCGACCCTGCTTTCAAGTCCACTGTTTACCAGATTAAAATAATCTTTATTCTCTGTATGAACCAACCTCATGCTTTTCAGCTGTTCTGATTTTGCCAGAATTACCTCTTAACTACCTTGACACCATGACTAAAAGTATGGAGCATAGCATGTAAACACTCCCTTTCTGAGTCAACAAAATGTAGACGAAGGGTATGGATGAGATAGTATGAGATATGCCTGTATTATCGTTATGGCTCCAACATGAGCCACTCGATGAGCTTTGGACAAATGGCTTAGCTTTTATAGCCTTCATTTTCTTTATGTACACAGTGAGGGTAATAATAATACGTGAAGGATAATGTCACTTCACATGATTATTTTAAGACTTAAGTGTGAAACATTATAAAAGCATTATAAAAATATGTAGCTCATTAAAGCAGTTCAATAAATGACACCTTATCAATTTTATCCTTTTATCAGTGCTTCTCAAACTTGAGAACCCTCAAAGCACCCCAAATGTACCTGTTGATTTCAGTGTAAGAAGTACTTCATTAAACAGTTTAAAGTAAACGTCATTAGGTGGTCAGCTCACACCTTATAACCATAAACACTAATCAGATTTAATCAATGAAACTCAGTGGCAAAACATGGTCATTAGGTATTTATCTAGATAGTCCAGAATGGGATTATATTTTTAGATTCTCAATAAAAGGTAGAGACAATATTTTAAAACTGTTATTAATATAAAGAACTTATGGAGTCACGGGAATATATCAACAGATTCTTATTACAGAAACACTACATTCTTTCATATTTGTGTATATGCTTTACTCTCTACTAGAAAGATTGTCTTTGGACAGGCTACATTTTTGGGTCTCTGTTTCTTCTCCATGGAGTCTTCTTCAGAGTGGGAAGTTATATTGATGATTGAAGGGCTAACTGATTGACTAAGTGGATAAATATTGACCTCTTCTTGAATTTAAAAGTATAGGCTTTAAGTGACAACTTATATGTTTGTTTTAGCCAGTTTATCCGTTGTGTTCAAGGCCGTCCTTGATAGTGTATTTACATCACCTCTGCTGGGTAGGGAATGAGTTTTGGTCATGGTTTATGAACATCTGACCTGGCTGCACATGCTGAGTCAACCAGATTTTTTCTCACAGGATGTGGGAATTGCTGTCAGTCTCTGGCAGGTACTTAAAATGAAAGTTGCTATCTGGCTCCATAGAGCATCTGAATTCTGCTGGGAGTAGCACAAAAAACTGTTCTGCAAAGAGCGATAGTAATGCGGCAGCTGGTGAGTCTGAGTGTGGGGAAATTGCAAAGTAACCTTGTGACCTGGCTTTCTACTTTCTGATTAAATCCCTTATGGGAATGAAAGGGTCATAACTCTTATTTTTGCTTAAGGGAGTTTGAAAATATTTTTTCTTATAACCAAATAATCCCTAATTAAGGCACCCAGATCAAAATAGGAAATGGACCACACCTGTCAAGAGAGTTGCATGGAATATGGAGTATCACCTGTGGGCAGTGTGAATTTTAGAGCAGGCTGTGTGCGTAGTGCTATATGAAAGCAGAGGAAACTAAAGGAGGGTGAGAAGGAGTGGTAGACAGATGAAAGAAAGTACCACTGATGGGCTAAATGTGATCAAAACACTTGCAGAAATTGTCTAAAGCAATTTTTACTAAGTTGTGGTACACAATCTACACCCGCTCCTTCCTTTTCCCACAAAATGCTTAGAAAACTTACAATATTCACTAAACTTTGCATATATATGTCTTTTTTTTTTTTGAAATAATGGATATGTAGGACAAATGAGTTGGATGGTATGGTTGGGGTCTTCTTTGACTAAATGTAGCAATGGGGCCCAGAGTTGGATCTCAGATATGCTAGGCTACTGTTTCAGTTTTCATTTGAAGAAAGTGATTCACTGAAAGTGATTCACTTTTATGAAAGTTTTTCATAAAAACTTGGACTAGGAATTGGAAGATATGGGATAACATCCAAGATCCCTCACCTCTTGTGTCTCAGGTTGTATTACTAATTGAGTAATTTGAAAATTATTACAAGGTTTTTATAAAGTCCAAAGGTTATTGAAAAATGAAAGCAGTTTGTAAACTGTAAAAGATACAAAAGTAAAAGATGACATTGCTTAGATTTACAGTTTATATTGTGAATTATTTTGTTTCTTTCTAATATTACAATTTCTAGTATAGCAACAGTAACAGAGAAGGTATTCATAAATTGCTGCATAAATAATCTAGGCTTCAAGGTCACATACACACATACACACACACACACACACACACACACACACACATATATATATATATGCACACAGTCAGCCCTCTGTATTCATGGATTCTGCATGCATGGATTCAACCAACCATGGTAGAAAATATTTGGAAAAAAATACAGCAATGAAAAATAACGCAAATAAAAAATATAATACCACAACTATTTATATAGCATTTTCATTGTATTAGGTATTATAATCTAGAGATGATTTAAAGTATGTGGGAGAGTATGCATAGGTTATATGCAAATGTTATGCCATTTTATATTATATAAGGGACTTGAGCATCCATAGATTTTGGTATCTGAGAGGGTTCCTGAAACCAATTCCTTACAGATGCAGAGGGACAATTATATGTAGCAATAAAGCAACCCTAAGGTATTCATTGACATAGAGGATGCAAACTGTCCTTGTCGACTGTGGAACAAAGGACAGGAAATGGCAACAGAAATGATATAGGTTAGAGTCATATCTAAGAATTCAAATGATACCTAACAGTGAGAACGGTAGCAGAGAAAGAAAGGATGTTCCTTCCCTAGAGTCTGAAGAGATTGGATTCTGTTCTTTTTGAAGAAATCCAAGTCTAATCTTTTTTTTTTGAGACAGAGTCTCACTCTGTTGCCCTGGCTAGAGTGAGTGCCGTGGCGTTAGCCTACCTCACAGCAACCTCAAACTCCTGGGCTCAAGTGATCCTACTGCCTCAGCCTCCCGAGTAGGTGGGATTACAGGCATGCGCCACCATGCCCGGCTAATTTTTTCTATATATTTTTAGTTGTCCGATTAATTTCTTTCTATTTTGAGTAGAGATGGGGTCTCCCTCTTGCTCAGGCTGGTCTCGAACTCCTGAGCTCAAACAATCCTCCCGCCTTGGCCTCCCAGAGTGCTAGGATTACAGGCGTGAGCCACCGTGCCTGGCCCCAAGTCTAATCTTGATGCACTTTAAGATCTCTCAACATTTTTTCTATGCCTTTAATTTTAGGGTTAAAATGAGCCTGTAATATTCTTTACTGCTGGGGTAGCAATTGATGTCTTCTGTATGGGTTATATGACACTGATTCAGTGGAAAGTGTCCAACAAATGCACTGCAGCATGTACGTAGTTTGGTTGGCTTCTCAGTTGGCTACTTTAAGCATATTTATTGGGAGCATTTCTGATGTATAATTCTAAAAGGCTTAAAACAATTCGTGGGCATTTTTACCTCCAATGAATCACTGTGAGAGGATATTGCATGTTCCTCTAGGCCCTTTGATGTGAGTAATAAAGGGAAATTGTCACTTATGCTCTTGTGACTAATTTAATGTAGTTGCTTTTATTTATGGAACAGCATGAATGAATCACCACATATATTTCAGTGGCTTTACGTAAATATGTAAATAATACATTCCAGTTTCTGACTGTGACAGCTTTTAAAATGATGATAGCACATAGACCGGAAGATATGGCATCTACACTAGTTCCCTTTGTAGTCTTTTTGGCCAGATGATTATTGCTGTTAGAATTGCCTTTATATTGGGGCAAGACAGACCCCTGTCATAGGTCCTGCACTTTACAGGGCCTAAACCCTACAATGAATATATTTATTTAAGAATTTATAACCATAATTAGATATCTCCTCACACATGTTAGAATGGCAATTATAAAAAATACAGAAGATATTAATAACAAGTATTGGAGAGGATGTACAGAAAAAAGAATCCTTGCTTATTGTTCATGGGTACTTAAATTAATAGTCACTGTGGGAAAAGTATGGAGGGTCCTCAAAAAATTAAAATAGAACTATTAATACCCTTTTATCCAGGAATCCCACTACTGGGTATATATCCAAAATAATGACACCGCCATGTTGAAGAGATGTCTGCACTCCCATGTTCATAGCAGCGTTATTCACAATAGCCAAGATATGGAATCAACCTACACGTCCATCAGTGGATGAATGGACAAAGAACATGTAGCATATACACATGATGGACTACTATTCAGCCATAATAAAGAAGGAGATCCTGTCATTTGTGTCAACAGGGATGAACCTGTTGACATAATATTAAGTGAAATAAGCCAGGCACAGAAAGACAAATGCTGCATGATCTCACTTATATGTGGAGTCTAAAAATGTTGACTTCATGGAAGTAGAGAGTAGAATGGTGGTTATTAGGGAATAAGGGTAGGAGTTGGGGAGATGTTGGTCAAAAGTTACAACATTTCAGTTAGATAGGGGAAATAAGTTCAAGTATTTATTGAATAACATGGTGACTGTGTTAATACCAATGTATTGTATTCTGGAAAATTGCTAAGAGTGTAGATTTTAAGTATTCTCACCGCAAAAGGGTGAGTTAGGGCTTCATAAATGTGGAAAGCTCTGTGGAAAGAAGGGTCAGGGAGGCTATAGGCAGAAGGTCACAGTCACTGACTACCATTGATATGGGTGATATAAGAAATTATCACTATTTTCAGCATTTGTTGAGAAAGTTCCCACCTATGAGGAAAAAATGCCTGTTTTTATTATTTTGACTTAAAATGTTACTTGCTAGCTCATAAATATTCAGACATGTAATAAATGGGAGCGTTAGTACCCTTACCTGATTCCTATAAGTATTAGGGACAAGCTTGCTTTTTCTCATAGTGTTCTCTCGTGGCCTTTCCTCAACAAAGTCTTTGTTTTGCTGAACTTTTGAATTCATTTATTATGTATCCCCTAACAATCATGGTTAACCAACTCATATTTTTCCTTCCCTTTAATGGCAATCAACTTTCATGCTGGTGGGTGATTTCCAGGGCTTTATATTTGCTCTAACATTGAGTCTTAAAACCACTGTTTTTGTTTCTATTAACTCAATATACTGTCATGTAGTATCTTTATGGTAGTATATTTGCATTTAGTAGAATAATTTCTCGGTAAGTCTGGAGAAGATTTTAGAGCTTATTCAGTCCTAGGGCTAAAATAGGAACAAATAATATGTAATAATGAAGGTTGTGTAGGGTTTTCTGGGAGTGGGCATTGAGCAGTACCAAGACAAAGTTAGGGGGTGATTTGGGGCTCTTCCCTTTTACCCTCACTATTCAATCAAAGATGTTTTAATTTTATCTTGTTTATATTTCTTGGTAAGATTTTGTTTTAAAGTAGCTTTTATATTTTTTATTATTTCTTTTTTCTTTTTTTTTATTGTTTGTTATTATAGGGGTACAGATGTTTAGGTTATGTATGTTGCCCTTGCCCCCCCTTCCCCCCAAGTCCCAGTCCCACGCGTGTCCATCTCTCGGATGGTGCGCATTGCACCCTTTGTGTATGCATATATCCGTCCCCTCCTCCCCCTTGCCCCTC
>RJWJ010041308.1:0-13554 GCA_004363605.1 Indri indri | reverse complement strand
ATTAGGTGTGAATTTACCCATCTCCTCCACCCCCCACCCACCTGCTTGATTTCCTCTGAATTGTGCTACTATATGCACACATGAGTGTTGATCGTTTAGTTCCAGTTTAATAGGGAGTACATGTGGGGTTTGTTTTTCCATTCTTGTGATACATCACTTAGGAGGACAGTTTCCAGTTCCATCCAGGTTGTTACTTACTTTTTTACTTGACAAATAAAAATTGTATATATTTATGGTATCCTTTGGCTTTAACTTCGGGCTTCTACAAAGGACTTAACTCAGCCTGGGAGGCTATCCCTGAGTTCCATATTGGCCAAAACATTCCTTCATTGGGACACTTGCCTGAGGTCTCTCACAGGGATCTCCTGAAACTAGAAAGGTGCTTTCTAAGAAACATCCCAGCTACCTAGGCAGGCAATACAGAGAGCTGAGTCCATGCCAGTGGAGCTTTCCATCTCTGAGCACAGGCCCTGGAGGAAGGCATTTTCAGTTATCTCGGATGAAGTGGTTTTGTATGCATTAGTGGCCCTTCATTAAGAAGATTGGAGCGATTAATGTTATCTTCATGAATGAAGCTAAATTAGCTTCTAATCTCTAATGCATCTTCCTTCTTGCTAGGGGGCAAGAATTTGGAACTGACTTTATGCAGGCCACCAGGCTTACTTTCATACAATGTTAGACACCTGCTGTAACCGCTTTTGGTAAAGTCAGGCCTGATCGATCTGTGTGCAAGATAAAGCAAATAGAGCATAGGTTGTAAGGGCATGGATCATAGATCTAAGCGCAAGTTCTGACTTGGTCATCACCGAGCCTCAGTTTATTCATATGTAAAATGGGAATGACTATAACATCATTAAAGTTGTTTTAAATCAATGGTTCTCATTGTGAGGTTCCCCAGACAAGCAGCATCAGTGTTAATAGGGGACTTGTTAGAAATGCAAAATTGTGTTCCCCATCTCCAATCTACAGAATCATAAATTCTGAGAGTGAAGCCCAGAAGTCTACTTCGTCAACTCTCCAGGGTATTCTATGCATGCTCAGGTTTGGGAGCCTTTGTTCTAAGCAATTGTTCTTAACTCTGGTTATTCATTATAATCATCTGAGGAGTTTTAAAAATATACTGACGCTATGTTCTAACCCTGAGAGACGGGTGGGGCCAGGTGTTCATGTTTAAAAGTTCCCCAAGTAATTCTAATGTGCTACCAGGGTTGAGAACTCTTATTCGGCAAATTGTGACGGAGCAGGGACCCCTCTTAGGGGCCTGCCAGGCCCCCCCAGGCATGGAAATAAAGGAAAAATCCTGAGTTCCTTCAAGGGATATTCTAGGCATATAGCTACCCTTGAAAAGTAAATGAGCCACCTGATAAGCAAGAAGATAGTAGCAATCTTTTCCCAAGAAAGCCAGAGTCACAAGCTGCTTGGGTTTCCCATAGAAACTAAAAGATAACATCTTAACATACGTCCTTGAGTTGTTTTTCAGAAATTCTCACCAAATGGGAAATGCCAGACCACTATCACATTGACCTAGGATAAGAGGGAACTGAGGAATGAACTCTGACCATGTTCCTTGTTTTAAATTTCTTCCCGTGGGGCCTGGAGAAAGTCACATCCAGGGGTCAAACCAAAGTATAACCTCCATGTATTGATTTATGATTGTGCCTACTAACTCCGTTTATCTGAAATATACCTCTGCCTTTAAAAACCCTCACTTGTAAGCCATCTGGGAGTTCAGATCTTAAGCTGCCCATTCTCCTTTCTTGGCACCATGCAATAAAATGCATTTTTCTCCCAGTGAAAATCTTGGCATCAGTGTCTGGCTTTACTGTGCTGGGTGAGTGGACCTCAGTTTGGTTTGGAGAAAAGATGAAGTGGCATGCATAGTGTGTAACATATATTTCCCCAATGTTAATTATTATTTAGTTATCACTAGTAATGTTGATGAATAGGTGGTGGGTGTCTCTTGGGCAGCTGCATTTATTGATTCTCCTCATTTCTGCAGGAAGCTGCACCCCACCCAGCTGCCTGCTGAGTGTTGAGCTTGTGTTGAGTTGCAAAGTGGAAACAAGTATTGGTTTTGGAGTAAGTAAGATGTGAGTTTGAATTTGTGCTTTGCACAACTCAAACCTTAGGAATGTCTCGTAACCTCTCTGGGCTTCAGAGATGTCATCTCTAAATTAGATGACGCCATTCACAGGGCAGCAGGAAGCACTCTGATCCATCTCTCCATTCTTTCTTTTTCCCTTTTTCCTCCTCGTCTGCCTCCTCCCATACCCTCTCTCTCTTTTCCTGAGTTCTATGACAAGTGATATTCTAGTCATAGATGCATTTTGTTCTTAGCTTAGTTTTTTCCCTGTATCCCTAAAAATGTCCCCATGCTAGAGAGCAGGCCAGGCACAAAGGAACCTCCAAGACCCTTGGCCCTCCTCCATTAAAGCCTTCACCAGAGTGAGTACCAAATCCCCCGAGCCCTGCCCTCCCTCGCTCATCTCATCTCTTCAGCATGAAAGACCTTCCAAGGCGAAAGACACTTCCTGCAGGAGAGGAATGTGCAATGATATTCCTGTAATCTTTTCGTTTGTTCTACCAAATAGCAAACTCACATTATGGGGAAGGGAATTAGCGGGCCATTTTTCTATGATGTCCCCTTATGTCCCAATTCAAGTTGAGATAGGTCCTCCTGCAGATCAGAAGGGTGAGGGATCACTTTTCCTAACTGGTTAAAATCTATACCTAAAGGGCACTGCTCATCAAATTTCACCTTGTGAAGTCTTCAGTAACAACCTCCAACCTCTTTTCTCTGGTCCAACAGTACGTTTTTGACCAAGAGAAGAGGAAACAGAGGAATGACCATCAAGCCTGAATATGACATAAAGCCAAGAATAGGAAATAAACGAACTGAGCAAATAAACATAATATGCTCTATGTTGCTCTAAACTGACCAGATGAATATGAGTAGGGAATATTCTAGTATGTAGGATTTAAGATTCAAAGACAAGGGTATCATTTACTTCTTAGAAAACTAGAGACAAGACACAGGCACACACCTTTTTTATTTTTTAAGGCTCTTCTTTTACTAAGATCTGGTTTCTGTCTGAGCATTGAGACATATGTACAAAACCTGGGGTTGCAAAGAGTACTAGATGGTGTTAGTTCCTCTCTGCATAGCCGCTTGGATTTTACCATTTTAATGCAGGCTGGCTAACTTCCAGCTGCAGCATCTGCATCTCTGGCAGTTGGGGTCTTCTGCCCCCATGTGCAGAGCAGGTTGGAAGTGTTTGTCAAGAATTAACGTAACACCCTTCCTTCCCAAGAGTCATCAGCCCCAGGTGGGATAACTCAGTGCCTTCTACGCTGGTTCCCAGAATGCCCCAGTGGGATTGAGCTCCAGTGACCCACAGCAGTCACTTGCTTAATAACAAACCCTCTACTGGCTGCCTGCCCTGTCCATCATCTCTTAAGTGGACAACTTGCTTCAAACCCTTTGCTCTGGGTCTGCTTCTTGGGAACCTGAACTAAGACACAGGGAACCCTAAGGTTGCTGTGTGGTCACGCACAGTTGGGGTGTGGTGGGTCCTACTCTGCTGAACTTATCATCATAGCTTAAGTCCTAAACCTGAGTCTGCCTGTGGGAAAGCCTTACTCTTTTAGCCTTAGAAAGAGTTCATTTTCTTCTTGTCTACAATCTTCTATTGCAGGCAAACAAATTGAGCTCTTGAGACAGGCATGGCCTTATAGGAAAGATAAATTTATTACTGCCTATTGAATTAGGAAGGAAGTTGACTGCTTGCCCTGCTTCTCTTAGCCTTTGTTCTGAGTGATGATTCATGTCTCGAGTATCTTCCCTTGGGAAACAATGACTTAGACAACAGTGGTCTCTAAAATTCTAGTTCTGGGGAAGTCTAAGGCATACAGGGATGTTATCAAAGTGCAGCCACTCAGCTATAATGAATGTTATGGAATAAGAGATTGGATTTATTACAGAAATTGCCCATTACCCAATTGTGGAAGGACCCAAGGAAGTGAAGTTTTGGAAGAGGAAGTCGTGAGGTCAGAGAGTAAGTCCTAACTGGACCTCACAAAGCACTATTGAGTGGACAAGTCAGAGCTCGCAGGGAGCTCTGATAATATGACAAATACATCCAGTTACCCAAGTAGGACTGTCATGGAGAGAAAGCTGTTGCCTCTGTGAGGCTACTGCTACCACCTCTGCACTTCCACAGTTGAGTTGGTGAGCAGTTGGCCACAAGGACCAGATGTTGGGAAGAACAACTGGACAAGAATTGGAGGAGAATGAGGACTAGCTGGAGTTGACTGTGCACCTCTGCATCCATCTGTCCCTCGATCAGACCCCAAAGTCCTTCAGAGAGAAATGGCGGTAGCTTCACTTCTACCCCCAAAATTGTGTTCGGGTTTCTTTTTTAACCACCCCTACTTGGAGTCACTTGGGGACAGGGATTCTGGGCAACCTAGTTCTAGCCTAAGAAAGTCAACAATGGCATGACCCAGCACAGTCAGGTAGAATTTATACAGCAAAGGACCGACCCCAGACTTTGACCAAGGCTCACGCTGTCTTTGTTATTGTTGATTTTTAATATTCTTTCCTGTCCTCAAACATGGAGGACTATTTATTACCAGTTTATCTACCCAAAGTGCTTTGTGATTCAAAGACGAATTCACTAGAATAGTGATTCTCAATTACGAGGATTTTGTCCACCAGGGGACATTTGGCAATGTCTGGAGACATTTTTGATTGTCATGACTGTGGGTGGGTAGAGACCAGGGATGCTGCTAAACGTTTTTCATTGCATATGAAAGGTTCGCACAACAATTACCTGACCCAAACTGTCAATGTACCATTGTTAGGAATCCTGCACTAGAAGTAGAAGCCTACTACTAATTTATTCAATTCCTTTATTTTGCTTAATTAAGCACAATTAAAAATACTAAAAGAGAATAAGAAAGCATCTATTAATAACCATGGGTATTTATCTACTTCCTTTACCAAAAGAAAAAGGAAGATTCCAAATCTAAACTTTTGTGATAATCACAAGACTCTCACATTGTCTTTTCCTAACTGGATATAACAATGACATCATTCTTTAAAGCATCTCCCTAAGATGTAAGCCTCCCTTGGTACCCCAGACCAAACCAGATCCACAGTAGTCACTCCCATAGCACCCTGAATTTTCCCTTTTCATTGTTCGTCATAATGACAAACACTTACTAGTACAATCATTTGCTTGCAGCCTACCTCCTCCACTAGAATGCAAACATTATCTCACATAGTCTGCACAACCATTCTGTGAGGAACATATTATATTTTACAGATGAGAAAACTGAGACTCAGAGAGGTTGAATGCTTGTCTGAGATCACACAGATAACTTGAAGGAATCTAACCAATATCTGCTACAGTAAACAGTCATGAGAACCGATAAAATATTACTATCACAAAAAACCACAATGGAATATCTGTTTTTTGAGGGTTTTCCCTTAAGTATTTAAATGATGGCTCTGTTGAAGTCCCTTCACCTGCAGATCTGTGGATGGAAGCAGACCCTGTTCCCAGAATCATCAGCCAGCTTATCTGAAGTCCTTTTCTAAATAGCTGTTAGTAAGAAAAATGCAAATGAGAGTGTCTAATCGCAAATTGCTCCAGCCCTGCTTCGAAAACTCCTGTGGTGATGGAGCCAAAACTTCCTCCTAAGCAGACAAAAGCGCTGCCTCCTCTGTTTTGGAGCTTGGCTGCTACATTGGCAGGGAACCAAGCCTATGGCAGAATGACGTTGCTGTGCTCACTTCAGGGCATCGAAGATTGTGGTCCTTGCTAGAATCTGCCCACCGGGGGCGCAGCTATGAATGGGGGCCTCCGTGTCTGCTCAGAGTGCAGGACCTAGAGCCTTGTCATTATCTTTACACCTGTTTCTGTCAGTGAAAATAAAACAGGCATCAAGACAAACATAAACATACACACGCTCATAATATACATGAAGATGTATCACTGTATGGTACGCATGTGGCTAGAAAAGTCAAAGCCTCTAAAAATGAAAGTACAGTTTCTGGAAGATGTCAATCTTGCTTTCAAATTTCACCCAGTTACAACTTAACAATGCCTGGTGCCTTGTTATTCAAGTAGGACTTTCCTACTTGATATTAGGGTAAATCAAATGAAATTGTCATTTTTATAGGTTAAAAAAATATAGATAAAGTGGTTTAATCTAAAACACATTGAGCAAATGGCAGGATGAGGACAGAGGCAGGAATCCCTTCTCCAGGAGGGAAGAAATGGGGAAGCTGGCATGTCATGGTGGGAGGATCTCGAGAGGGAGGTAAGGACACAGGACTTCACAACTGTAACTGTGGCAAGAAATGTAAAATAAAATGTTATCTTGTCAAAAGAGCGGGGCTGATGTTACCGAAAACTCAGCCACTTATCTATGAGGCCAAAGAGAAACGAGAACAAGTGGTTCGAGGAGCAAGAAAAGAGTTTACTTTGCCAGTGAAAGAGGAAAAATGGTGGACCTTCTTGTCTCAAAATCCAAATTTTTCCTGCACATTCACAGAAATACAGAGCTTTTAAAGGAAGGGATTTTAGCTTCAGGCAATTACTGTACAACTACAGCTGATGATTCTGATCAACCCGTCTCCACTGAAGACAATCTCATGACCTCCGCCCAGAATCTCCCTTTACCAGGTCCTGACAGGCCATCTCCTCTTGCACAAATAAACAAAAGACTTACCCTGCCCC
This sequence comes from Indri indri, assembly GCA_004363605.1. Lineage (NCBI taxonomy): Eukaryota > Metazoa > Chordata > Mammalia > Primates > Indriidae > Indri > Indri indri. Next base: position 6,808 of record RJWJ010041308.1, on the reverse strand, counting down.
TCCTAACCACTGGGCTGAGGCAGGGATGCGGGCTTTAGTTCTCAAAAAGGAGTAGAGGATGTTTTAAAGAGACAGAAAATATTTGTGACATTTTTTCCAGGCTGTTCCCTCTGTTACACCGAGAAGAGGGCCAGCCTCAAGTGTAAGGGGACGTGTTGTTTCTAGGCTCCTGACTGAGGCAGCTGGGCCAGAATCTGGTTTGAGATTCATTAAACTACAGCTGAAAGAAAGTGTGTACCCTGCGAGGAGCGGAGTCAGACAAAGGGGCTACTTGCTGGAGAGGGGTCAGAGAAAAGTGGCATTCAAAGGGCTGGGCTGACCCTCATGAGGGAGCACGTCTGCCCCCTACAGGCCGATGGCAGGAGAAATGTCAGCTGAGGATGGGGGCGGGAACTACAAGGAAAGGCAGCCCAGATGCTGCGTTATTCTAGGGAGCAGGTGGTGGTGATATGGATGAAGAAGGCTGGGAGGAGAGAAGAGTGTGGAGTGACTTCTGAACTGGGAAGGGTCCAGAAGAGCTATCACCACAGAAATAGCAGAAGACAATCAGGAAACCTGGGCCCTTGTTTCAGACTTGCTTTCAACTGCTGCGCTCCTTGGCAGAGGTTCTCTGAGCCTCAGTTTCTTCATCTGTAAAATGGAAGTGTAGTTAAGTTTCTGGGTCAAGGTCGCCTAGCAGAAGACCAATTGCTTGTCAGAGAGTAGTTCACTGGGGAACAGAGAGTGACATGCCAAAGCATTTTTATTTATCCAACCTAAGGATAGAATTTTAAGGGTGATTCCAGAAAACTGAGCCATGACACTCAGGCATATTTTAATCTGAGTAGATGTCTTAGCTCCTAAATTTTGGATCTGACTACCATTGCATTTGCTGGGAATTCCTTTGTTCATTGCTGGCTGCTTTGAAACACAGGCCTGTGATTTAAGGGACACATTTAGGACTCATTCTCTTTTAAAGACATCTGCATGGCCACAAATGAAAATAGAAGCTCACTTTTGAGAGAGCAGGAGAAGAGGCACCCTACACAGCAGCCTCCTTCCCCTGGAGAGTGCTGCAGCAGCCTCAATTTGGGATTCAAAGCAGACTTCACAATGGCACCCTGCAGATGCTATAGCTGGTGCCAAAAGTAGATTTTTTAAGATGCATTTTGCAACCTAGGATTTGTGTGTACGAATAAGTTAAAGCCTAAGTGATGTATAGGAAGGCCTTATGTACACAAAAAACCTCTTCATTTTGGAATTAAATTGATCATAATTTTCAAAGAATCTAAACATTGGTATATAGTTACATATGCTCAGAATTTTCTAATTTCGAAAAGTACAAATTTAATGCAGAAAGCTTAGGGAAAACACAAAGGAAAATAAGTCTCCTGGCCCCATCATCCAAAGTTAGCCATTATTTAAATTTGACATCTAAACTTCTAGTCTTTCATTTAATCCACAGATATTTATGGAGTGACTGTTCATTGACAGCACATGACAAACTGACCTGTGTGCTAAGCAGAAGGAAATGATACTCGAGGTTCCATTTTTAATTTTTCTTCCCATCCCACCCTGCTCTTTCCTGTGGGCATTTGTAATGGAACAAGAGGCAACATGGCCTTGGGAAAAGGGAGGAGCACTGGCCTCAGTCCAGTCTTACAGATTCGTTGCAGGGATAATGATGAATAAATGTAAAGAGTCTGGCACTGAGCTTCACACTTGGCAGGTACTGAGTTGACAGTAGCTATTGTTACTTTTTATTATTGTTATTTTTATGTGAGAGTGCTTATTACCAATTGCAGCTAATTTTAGTTCTGCTTCTATAATTGTCCCAAATGCATTTTTTAAGGGCTGAATCTCCATCCTTGCTCTTCCCAACGAGGATTATGGACTCCAATGCTGTCTCCATGGTTCTTGCTGCTGTTATTTCTCCCCCACCCCCAGTAATGACTTTCCTTACCATCCTTAGGTGTTTTCGGCTTTTAGATTCTATGTCTCCTGCTCAGGCCATTGCCTTGCCTTCTACCCATTGTGGAGGTGGGGGTTAGTGTACACATTACACTTCACTCCTATGGGCAGGAGAATGACCACAGGTGAGTCATTCAGTTAAGTCATAAAGGGTGGCCTCTGGGGAAGACACAAAGTCATTTCGCTGTATCCTGTATCCTCCTGCTCTGCCTTTCCCTCTAGTTTGAACAAGTCAATAGTTTTACCATATATCTGTCAGTCATTGTCCATGAGCTGCTTCTGGGGAGAGAGCACAACTTCCCAGGCATTTCCAGAGCAAGGTCCCTTGTCCAAAAGCAATTCTTTTCAGTAGAAGGGAATATCTGAGAGCCATTAGCAGCCAACACTCACAACAGCTGAGGGATGGGTCCTCTGGTTTCATAAGGGAGATCTGGGATAGGCAACCTCAACATTTACACTGGTCTATTATATGGTTTTCTTTCCCCCAAGAACGAATGCAAAAAAGAACCCTCCACGTTCCTAAATGCCACTTGTTACAAGTGATATAACTCAGCTGTATATACAACAATTATAACAGCAGTTATCTCTGGGGAGATACTTAGGGAACTATACCTGCCTCATGGTGGAAACAGGGGCAACCCAGGGACTTGGGTGTGGGCAGAATTGTGTTACATTAAAAAGTGGATAAATTGAACGTTACTCTAGAAAAGAAGAGGATGAAAAAGGAAACAGTTAATATTTTCATTAAATATTGCCAGTTACCACAATCCGCTTTCCTAATACTTCAAAAATTATTTGAAACATTGGACAAGCATATTTAAATAACAGAAAATACTGCATCATACATGTCAACAGAAAAGAACCCAAACTCTGTCAAATAATTTAAAGAGGTTTATTGTGAGCCAAATATGTGCGACCATGGCCCAGAGAGCCATGCCCAAGAACCCTTGAGCAAGTGGTCTCACAGTGGTTGGGTTACACTTTGGTTTTATACATTTTACATAGACAGGAATTTACACATAAAGTCATACATCAATACATGGAATGCGTACATTGGTTTGGCCTGAAAGAGCAGGACATCTCTAAGAGGCGCTTGCAGGTTACAGGTGAATTTAAAGGTTCTTTGATTTGTAATTGGTTAAAGAAGTGAAGCTTTGCTTAAAGACTTCAGATGTTTTAAGTTAAGGAAGTCTGTTAATCAGAGACAAGCCACCAGACATATACCTGAGACTCAAGTGATCTGTTAAGTAAATCGATGAACCGCAGTTGTGGTTTAACCTTTGCCTTACGTGGCCTTAAGCTTGTTAATGATTTTGTATCTTACTGTTACAAAGAATAACTCCAAAAAGGGCAGGGTGAAATTAGGTGTGTCGGACCTCCCTTCTCCTCATGGCTGGTAACTCGGATTTTTCTGGGGTCCCCTTGGCAAGAGGGGGTCCATTCAGTTGGCTGGGGGGGGGGCTTAAGATTTTATTTTACTTTACATTCACATGTTGAATGTTATTCATATGGTTTGGAAATAGCTACTGGGAATTTCTGGGTGACAAAAGCTTGTAAAACGCACTCACCTTACATGCATGGGACCCCGTTCAGACCCTGACCTGCCCATGGGCACAGAATCCACCATATCACTCGTTTCGATCCCTGCCTGTGAGTAGATGCCTTTTTGTCCTGTCTTTTCTCCCCATGCCTGTCTCACTCTTAGCCATGGTTGCTAACTTTCCCAATTATATGGGTCCTGGTGTCATGCAAGCTTCTTGTCTGTATTTTCTTTTACCACTTGTGGTCCTGTGCCAATAACCCCTTCCTGATTTCTCAAGAAGGCTAGAGAGTGTTAATCCATTTCCTCTTTATTAGTCAAGGCAATGCCTTGGAATCCAGAGATACTCATCATGTCACTTGTTTCTTAAAAGAAAAGGAAAAAACACTTCTGTACATTTTAGCTAGAGTACTCTGATTCTGAAATTTCCTGGAGTTATTCTAGTTTCACATTCTGAACCATTGCCCGCAACCCGTTATGTATGAAACCATATGCCTTCATGTTAAAGTTGTAACGTTGTCATTGTAGGTGGGTCTGATCTCAAATAGGACCATTTAGCTCTTGGATTCTTAGTCTATTAGATATTGCTGTCTTCATTATGGGTGTCTTAGGACATCAAAGTAGTATTTGCTGTGCCTGGCAGCCAATTAATTAAGCAAATCATTAGGCTAGGAGTGAAATGGCCAACACTATTAATTTTCTTGTCATTGTTATAGTGACGCTAGATGCAGTAGCTGTCTAGCAACTAAAATACAGAAAGTGCAGACGTAAGCCTGAGCTATCAGTGCAACGATGGACTGGGCATTTCAACTCGTTACCTCAATTTTGAGATACTATTTCAAATGGCAAACTAGAAGATAACAAATTAACTTGAATATATAATCCTATGTTTAGTAGCTGAGTAGACAATCTGTATCACAAATTTCTTGCACACCCTATGCTGATGGATATCACTGAACCAAGCACACAGTATTATTAACTGTTTCCCACTGGATGAGCATTTTATGAGAAAATGCTTGGGAAAAATAGAAAAGTAGAAGAAAAAATAGGAAAGTAAAATAATTTATTGGAGGTACTTGCAAAAAATGTTTTATCCTAAGCTATCTGATCATATGTGGTCACCACCCATGGTGATAATGCTGGATGGGACAGGTGGTAAAGCTGCTTGAGTCTCTAACACTCCAATCTATCTTCATACTCAAAACCTCAGCCTTGTCCTTTTAGGCTGCAATAACTTTATTAGCATTCCAGTAGTGCATGTAATTTTAATAGGTACACTATGCTGTTAAAATATATTTATAGTAACATTTTTAGAGGGCTTAAAACTGAGTTATTAATTTTGGATCAAGTCTTAGAGCAAAGGGTAGTGGTAGTTCATTCAATATTTATTCAGTAAGTATTTATTATTTGCTACACAGTAGTTATTATTTACACACGGGAGACACAATAGTGTTTAGAGTGGACGTTACTTTATACTTCCCTGTGTATGTAGTTTGGAAATAGCTACTGGGAATTTCTGGGTGACAAAAGCTTGTAAAACACACTCACCTTACATGCATGGGACCCCGTTCAGACCCTGACCTGCCCGTGGGCACAGAATCCACCATATCACTCCTTTCTATCCCTGCCTGTGAGTAGATGCCTTTTTGTCCTGTCTTTTCTCCCCATGCCTGTCTCACTCTTAGCCATGGTTGCTAACTTTCCCAATTATATGGGTCCCGGTGTCATGCAAGCTTCTTGTCTGTAGTTTATAATCTAGTGGGGAGAAGATGCCAAGTAAAAGATCACCAGTGGATATAAAACAGCAAGTCACGCTAAGCACGATGAAGAAATATTACAGGGTGCTGAGAAATGGAGAACGATTGCTAGACAGGGAGGGGGTGCATTCAGGGCAGGTATCTCTGAGAAAAACATTTAAACTGAGACTTGGAAAATGAATAGAAGCTAACCAGGTGGGGAGTGAAGGGAAGAACAGCTCAAATGAAAGGAATGGCATATCCGGAGGTACAACATTTAAGAAAGCTTTATGATTTTGAGAATCCGAACTTGTAACTGAAGCTTAGACAGCAAGGGGCAGAGTCAAGGGAGAAAGTGCTGAAGTTGCAGGGCCTCGTGGGCCATGGTAAGAATTTTGTACTTCATTGTAAGCAGTGGTCAAATGAGTGGCAAGTAGGACTACAATTAGGCTCAAGCCCTTTTTATTATTAGGACATCATAATAGTGCACCCTTCTCTAAGGCATAAATAGAAGACACTGCTGCTATTGTCCCAAAGATCAATGTAAGAGTACATATTTCTGAGACTGTAAGGAAAAAACACAAAAGAAAGAGGAGAAATTTTACAAAGGAAAATGTTTGGGACTCATCAGTACCCTCTATTGTCTCGTAACAGTAGAGGAAGTCTGAGGAGTATTGTTCAAGTCCTCAGACTTGAAGAATTTTCACTTGAGTCACAAAATGAGATTCACTAATCTCATTAAAACATCAAAAGATGTTTGAAGGCCACTTAACAAATATCCCCTTCCGTCTCTCTTATTAATTTCTTCTAAGACTCAGATGTTTGTACAGTGCTGATGACAAAGACAGAAATGTTGCTGTGGATATCTCCCCTTCTTCTTCTCCTATCCCCTTCCATGACAGAGGGCTCATGGAGCTTGATTTGGAAAGATCATTGTCCAAATGATACCTGTGCACACTTATTTCTTAGAACCCATAAACAACCATTAGCTCACCTCTGGCAATATAAGTATTGGCCTGATGACAAGGTCTTTCTGCTGTGAAACGTACATTGACCTGTATTGCTAGGTATCACTGGGATGGAAACATCAAATTCTTCTGCATCTATGGAGAGACTCTTATGGCTTTTCACCTTTCATGTGTTAATATGGTGAATTATATTGATTCTCTTTACAAAAACTCCACTTGGTTGTGATGTATTATTCTTTTTACATATAGCTGTATTTGATTTGCTAACATTTTTCGGGTTTTGTGTCTATGCTGGTGAGAGATATTGATCTGTAATTTCCTTTATGTCTTTGGTTTTGGTATTAGGCTCAAAAAAAAATGAGGAACATGTTATTGGAAACTAGAGGAAAAGCCATCTTTGTTATATAATTGCAGAAAACTTAGCTGAATTGTGTACTACAGTTGTGTGGAAAACAAACTTTATAAGCAAGGAATTGGATATTTAACTGAGTATATTTTCAAGCCAAGTGTTGAAGGATTGGCTGATTTCTTCCTCCTACTTATAATAAAATACAAGATGAAAGACATAAGTTGAGAGAACTAGAACTGTTAAACAAAAAGAAACTAGGCCTTAA
>RJWJ010041307.1:0-13551 GCA_004363605.1 Indri indri | reverse complement strand
GATGGACCCTTGGGTTGTTTCCACGTCTTTGCAATTGTGTATTGTGCTGCTATAAACATTCGAGTGCAGGTGTCCTTTTCATAGAGTGTCTTTTGTTCTTTTGGGTAGATGCCCAGTATGGGATTGCTGGATCCAATGGTAGTTCCACTTGTATCTCTTTGAGGTATCTCCATATTGCTTTCCACAGAGGTTGCACCAGTTTGCAGTCCCACCAGCAGTGGATGAGTGTTCCTATCTCTCCGCATCCACGCCAACATTTATTGTTTTGGGACTTTTTGATAAAGGCCAGTCCCGCTGGAGATAAGCGATATCTCATTGTGGTTTCGATTTGCATTTCCCTGATGATGAGAGATGCTGAGCATTTTTTCATATGGTTTTTGGGCCATGATTCTGTCTTCTTTTGAAAAGTTTCTGCTCATGTCCTTTGCCCACTTTTTGACAGGGTCGTTTGATTTTTTTCTTGCTGATTTTCCCGAGTTCTAAGTAGCTTCTGGTTATCAGCCCTTTATCGGATTTGTAGCATGCGAATATTTTTGCCCATTTTGCAGGTTGTCTGTTTGCTCTTGTGACAGTTTCTCTCACTGTGCGGAAGCTTTTTAATTTGATCGGGTCCCATTGATTTATTTTGCAACTTTGCCTTTCTAGTTGCTCAGAGTCCAAACCTTGGTGTCACCGTTGACTTTTACATCCCACGCCCAAGCCACCGGCGACCCCCTCGGCTCTGCCCTGGTGTCTGGAATCCGCCTCCCGCGCCCCGGCCCGGCCTGAGCCTCCGTCGTCACCTCTCGCCTCCCAGGGTCCGCGAGGCCTCTGTCCTGGTCACTCTGTTTAAAATTGCAGCCCCCTGCCCCAACTCCTAATCTACATCCGTAGACCTGATCGTCATCTAACATGCGCTGCGTGATGTACTTACCTTTTTTCATACATGCGCCCCGCCCCAACATATATGGTCCCCAAGGGCAGGGCGTTTGTGTCACTCCAGATGACGGCCCAAATGCTCTGAGCTGAAGGCATAGGGGGGAAGGTGACTGGACCCGAAATCAGGAAACCTGGGTTCCACCCGGGCCCTGCTCTGGGCTCGCCTGCCTGCTCCGTGCCTCAGTTTCCTTGTTTTTCTGCGAGTGCTCAGACGGAGCCTCTGATCCGGGCACCCCTCGATCTCCGAGCAGAGGCGGGCGGAGCGCGGTGCGCGCCAGGGCTGGGAGCCCTTGTCGTTTCTCGGGGCCCCGCGGGGAAGGCATTTCTTGCAGGATCAGGCCGCAGACGCCCCCCGCAACCTTTGCCGAGGAGACGGCGCCCCCCGATCGGATGAAAGATGAGGCGGGGGTGGGGCGGGGTGGCCGGGGTGACGGTCGTTTTTCATCGTCCCTCTGTTCCTCTGGGGTGTCTCGTGGCGCCCCTGCGAAAGCCACCTGTGAAAGATGAGACATGGGAGTCCCCACCCCCAAAGAGTAATTTCCCGTCGGCTCCTAACACCCGATGTTGAGAGCGTGATGCTAATAGGACCTAATGTGTCCACGTAGAGGGAGACGTCCCAGGGGAAGATTTGATCTAGGCAAAGAGCGACTTTCTCTGAACAACAGCTACTATTTATTGAGTATTTCTATGTGAAGACCTGCTATAAAGCACGTTTAATAATATATTATACATCCTTTAATCTTTATAACAGCCCCTGGAGGGTAGGTGCTGGGTTGCACCCATTTTACAGATGAGAAAACTGAGGCAGACAACCAAGTTCATTAGACTTACGTGCAAAGCACAAGTAACAAAGCTCTGGAAGTCATCCCCTTTTGGGAACAGAGTGCGTGGGCTTTGTTTATCCTGTATTGTTGCTACTGCAGACCTTTTTTTATTCTTTTTCCTATATATTTTTAGCGGACCGGCTAATGTCTATTTTTTTAGTAGAGATGGGGTCTCTACTCAGGCTCTTGCTCAGGCGGGTCTCGAACTCCTGGCCTCAAGCGATCCTCCTGCCTCAGCCTCCCGAGTAGCTGGGACTACAGGCATGCGCCACCAGGCCCGACCAATTTTTTCTATGTATTTTTAGTTGTCCAGCTAATTTCTTTCTATTTTTAGTAGAGACAGGGTCTCGCTCTTGCTCAGGCTGGTCTCAAACTCCTGACCTCGAGCGATCCTCCCGCCTCGGCCTCCCAGAGTGCTGGGATCGCAGACACGAGCCACCACGCCTGGCCCCTCCAGACCTTTTTTAATTTCCTTTGGAGCCTCAGCTGAATTTCACAAGGTTCTGCCAGTTTGGGGGAAATGGTATAAACTTTGGCTTCAGACTTATTGAACCTGAGGTCTCATGGAGCTGCCTAAAAGCAGTTCGAGCTGTGCTGGAAAGCGCCATAGCAACCAGCCACACGTGGCTTCTGGTTACATATTGAAATGATAATATTGGGACATGTTGAGTTGGATAAAATATATTATTAAAATTACTTTCACCTTTTTTTTTTTAAACTTTTTAATGTGGCTATGAGGAAATTAAAGATTACATACGGGCCGGGCACGGTGGCTCACGCCTGTCATCCCAGCACTCTGGGAGGCCGAGGCGGGAGGATCGCTCGAGGTCAGGAGTTCGAGACCAGCCTGAGCAAGAGCGAGACCCCGTCTCTACTAAAAATTGAAAGAAATTAGTTGGACAGCTAAAAATATATATAGAAAAAATTAGCCGGGCACGGTGGCGCATGCCTGTAGTCCCAGCTACTCGGGAGGCTGAGGCAGGAGGATCGCTTGAGGCCAGGAGTTGGAGGTTGCTGTGAGCGAGGCTGACGCCACGGCACTCTAGCCCGGGCCACAGAGTGAGACTGTGTCTCAAAAAAAACCCAGAAAGGTCACATACATACTGATCTACGTGGCTCATACGCTATTTCTGTTGGACAGCCCTGAGTTAGACACACCTGGTGTTGACGCGCTGCGAGGCCATAGCTGAGCGTGAGATGCGTGGGAAGAGAAGAGCGTCTTCCCTCCTGTCCTGAGCCAGGCTGGCATTTTGAGGCCACCTGGTGCCATCCCCAAGCCTTGGTGGGGGCTGGAGCCAGGAGACAAGACCAGGCCGGAGGGGAAACCTCGGCGTCTGACCCGCGGGCAGTGGGATCCAGGCGGTACGTCTGTGGAGGAGAAGTCGGGATGGAGTTGGAATTCCCGAAAAACTCGCTCTGCCTGCAGTGTGGACGGGGCTTAGGGGGTCCGGCAGGAGGCAGGGAGGCCGGGGAGGAGGTGCGGGCCGGCTGGCGGCAGAGAGATGCTGAGCTCGCGAGTTGGCGACGACTCCCTTGACTTTTCCCCTTGGCCAAAACCTTCCCGTCCTGGAAAACTTCGCCGAAATGTCACCTTCTGCAAGAGGTCCTCCCTGGCCACGGCAGCCCGCCCGCCTCTAAGCCCTGTTGCCGTGGGTCGTCGCACCCTCAGCATCCGTAAGGGAAGAGACCTTTGCGGATACCCGTGGTGGCGAACACCGTGTAATTTCCCCCGTGACATTTGCACGCCCGTGAAATTCGGGTCGGGGCTGGCTGGGCACAGTCGTGAATCGTCAGATTTCAGATGGGACCCTCCGCAGAATCAGACGTCACCGTTTCCAACCTTTGGGGTGTCCTTCTTGAAGAGACCAGACAATGGCTGCCCGGTCGTAATATTGCGGGGGTCTATGGCCCTGCCCTGCACTTGTTCTAACTCAAGTGTGAGTGTTCTACAGGGGGACTCCAGTACCCCTTGCACATGGCAGGTAGGCGCCTCTGGATGGAAATCGAATTAATGGTGCTTTTTTTTTGTTTCTCTCTCTCTCTTTTTCTCTATTTTTGTCCTTTAGATTCACCAAAACCCCCTCTCGCTCCCAAGCCGAAGACTCCCGCTCCGCTCACGCCGGGGACCGCGCCCAAATTCCCGTCCTCCCCCAGGCCTGACGGTCTTCACGGCCCAAACTCCATGTTCCGGGGACCGAAGCCGCCGATCGCCCCCAAGCCCAGGCTGGCCGCCCCCGGCGCGCACGCGGACGGCAGCTTGGGCAAGTGCAGCAACGGGCGGCTGCTGTGCGGGGCCGGCGGGTCCCGCCCGGAGTGCTCCGAGTCGGAGACGGACGACGATTGCGTCGTGGTCCCCACGGCCCCGCCGGGCGCGGGAGCCGGCGAGGACCCGGCCGTCCTGGCTGGAGGGTCGCCGCGCGGGGCGGGCGTGGAGGGCGCCGACCGCGCTCCTGAAAATGGGGAGCAGGGCTGTCACCGCGACCTGGGGACCAAGGAACACGTGTCCCCCCGTGAGGAGGACGGGAAGCCGGCCGAAGGACGCGATGACGGCTGCGGCCCGGAGGGCGGGGACGCAGAGGACGCCTTGCAGAGCGGTGTCCTTCTGACCCGCGTGGACGCGGAGGAGCCCGGGCCCCTCGGAACCCCCGGGGAGGCAGAGGAGGGTGGCGAGGAAGGCTGCGCCGACGCCACCGAAGCGGCTGGGACGGGCGACAGTGCGAATCCTGACGGCCCCGCCGAGGACACCGGAGAGGACCCCGAAGAGGCCAGCGGGGACCCCCCTGAGAGTGGGGAGGTGGCCTCGGGCGTCCAGGAGGCGGAGGTGGCCTCGGGTGACCCCGAATTCTCCGAGGAGTGTGAAGACGCCACGGCCGGTGGGGACCAGGACGACCAGGACGCACCCCCCGAGCACGGCGAGGAAACCCACCAGGAAGAAACGCCAGCAGCCACCGGGGCGGCGGTGGCAGGGGACCCTCAGGACGCAGGGGACCCCGCGCAGGACGAGCCCGCCGAGGACAGCTGCCACATCGTTCCTTTCGAGAGCGACTGTCTGGACGACCCGACGGCTTCGCTCCCGGGAGGCGCCTACGCGTTCTTCCCGACCGAGAGCACGTCCTTCTGCAGCGGGAGCCGTTCTCTGTCCCAGTCGCCGGACGCCTTGGCGTGGGCGGACCGGGACCCGCAGGTCCCCGAGGCCGGAGCCGGGGAGGACCCCGCTGTCCCTGCGCCAGAGGAGGAGGGTGCCCTGGACGAGTCGCTCGCCGACCCCTACGTGATGGGAGGTGACCCCGCGGCGGCAGAGCCGTGCGACACGCAGGCGGTGTCTTATGTCGCCAAGGACGAAACGAGCCCCGACGACGCCGAGGGCGGCCCGGTCCCCGCCGACTGGAAGAGCGTCGTCGCGAGGGCCCGGCCCCAGTCCGGGAAGGTGGCCGGCTGCGTCCCGGAAACCGTCCCCGAAGAGGCCGGACCGGCCGTCGGCGGGAGAGGCGCCACCGAGGAGGCGAGGAAGGCGGTGTCGCCGCTGGAGGGGGCGTTTCTGGAAGCCGGCATGGCCCTGCCGGCGAAGCCCAGAGCCTTCGCGCTGCACCTGCGGTCGTTCTCCGTGGAGGGCCGGGAGGTCCCGGTGTCCCCGCAGCGGGAGCCGGAGGGCCCCGGCTCGGACGGGCGCAGGGCCCGGAGCGGCGAGGACAGCCTGTCCCTGCCGTGCGCCGTCGGCTCGTCCGGGAGCTTCTCCCAGAGGAGCCACCTGCCGTCCAGCGGCACCTCGACGCCGAGCTCGGTGGTGGACATCCCGCCGCCCTTCGAGCTGGCCTGCGTCACCAAGAGGCCCGTCACCAAGAGCTCCCCGTCGCTGCTCGACGGCGACTCCCCGGACAGACACCCCAAGAAGAAGAAGTCGTCCTTCAAGCGCTTTCTGGAGCTGACGTTTAGGAGGAAGACAGACGGCAGGGTGCTCGCGGACGTCGCCGCGTCCTCCTCCCGGTCCTCCTCGGAGTCCAGCTACCACGGGCCGGCCCGGGTCCCGGACGTCGACCGGGGCAGCCTCGGCAGCTCCCCGCAGCTCAAGGGCCGGACCGGAAAGCTCCGGGCCCGCGAGTCGCCTCCATCCGTCACCTTCTACCGGGACGGCAAGAGGAACGGGGTCCCCTTCGGCCGCACGGTGTCCCGCGTGGAGTCCTTCGAGGACCGCTCGCGGCTGCCCCTGCCGCTGACCAAGCCGCGGTCCATCTCGTTCCCCAGCGCCGACACTTCGGACTACGAGAACATTCCGGCCGTGAGCTCGGACTACGAAAACATCCAGATCCCGCCCCGGAGGGCGGCCAGGGCCGGCACGTTCACCAAGCTGTTCGAAGACCAGAGCAGAGCCCTGGCCGCGGCCAACGAGAGCGACGGCTACGTGGACATGAGCAGCTTCAACGCCTTCGAGGGCAAACAGCAGGGCGCGGAGCGCGACGCCGACAGGTACCGTGACGTCGTTTCCTCCTTCCCCGTCTGGCACACGTGGCTCGTGGGGAGGCGGCTTGGGCGCGGGGGGTGGGTGGCTTGGTTTGTAGCCTCAGCCTCTGGTTCTTCCTAGCTCTGTGAGCTGGGGTGAGCGGCTTTGCCTCTCTGAGCCTCAGTTTCCTCATCTGTGAAATGGGATCATGCTCACGGCAGAGCGTTTGAGATCATTGAGTAGACATTCTGCGTGGAAGCGTTATCTAAAATGCCACACGCACGGCCGGGTGTGGTGGGTCGCGCCTGTGATCCCAGCACTCTGGGAGGCCGAGGCGGGAGGATCGCTCGAGGTCAGGAGTTCGAGACCAGCCTGAGCAAGAGCGAGACCCTGTCTGTACTAAAAATAGAAAGAAATTAATCGGACAACTAAAAATATATAGAAAGAATTAGCTGACCATGGTGGCGCATGCCTGTGGTCCCAGCTACTGGGGAGGCTGAGGCAGGAGGATTGCTCGAGGTGAGAAGTTCGAGACCAGCCTGAGCAAGAGTGAGACCCCATCTCTACTAAAAATAGAAAGAAATTAGCCAGACAACTAAAAATATATAGAAAAAATTAGCCGGGCATGGTGGTGCACGCATGTGGTCCCAGCTACTCGGGAGGCTGAGGCAGGAGGATCGCTCGAGGTCAGGAGTTTGAGACCGGCTTGAGCAAGAGCGAGACCCCGTCTCTACTAAAAAATAGAAAGAAATTACTTGGACAGCTAAAAATATACAGAAAAAATTAGCTGGGCACAGTGGCGCGTGCGTATAGTCCCAGCTACTCGGGAGGCTGAGGTGGGAGGATCGCTCGAGGTCAGGAGTTCGAGACCAGCCTGGACAACATAGCGAGACCCCGTCTCTACTAAAAATAGAAAGAAATTAGCCGGACAACTAACAATATATAGAAAAAATTAGCCAGGCATGGTGGCGCATGCCTGTAGTCCCAGCTACTCGGGAGGCCGAGGCAGGAGGATCCCTTGAGCCCAGGAGTCGGAGGCTGCCGTGAGCGAGGCTGACGCCACGGCACTCTAGCCTGGGCGACAGAGCGAGACTCTGTCTCAAAAAAAAAATAATGCCCAATGCAGTACAAATGCAAGCATTTTTATTTGCATTATTTGGGGGACGTTCCAGGTAGACGGCTTTGCTGTTCTTCTCTGGGAGAGTCCCTGAAGGGAGAAGGTTCTGGAATCTTGCCAAACCAAATCTCTTTCCCCATCGGGGAAAATACCCTGAATGGAGACTGATACTTTTTTACTGTACAAATACACACTGTATCCAACGGGGAACTGGAGAAGACAATGTATCTGGGTTGTTTAAAGAGCTGGCGGTGCCCTGAGCTACGTTTCTGAATGGAAGTCTTTAAGAAATACGTCCGGGCTGGTGTTTTTTTTTTTTTTTTTTTTTTTTTTTTGACGCGTTCACTTTGGACGTGAGGGTGAAACACTGAAGTCGTTGAACAGCAGTGGGGGTTTTCCAACCCCACCTTCCCGAGGCTGAACGCCCGTTATTGAGATCATCCCCACGGGATAATCGCCAAATGGTGCTGTTCCCCGTACGTCGTGGGGGCAGCTTAGACGTGACGCGATTTAGCCGCGGCCGTTCACGCTCTTTGGGGGCACCCGATCGGATTCATGCAAAAGCCAAAACGGTTGTGACTTGAACGGGAATCACCTGATTCTTTGCTCTCTCGTGCGCAGGAACTCAAACCAGCCTTACGCAGCCGTTGCTGCTGCTGGGAGTTCCTTGGGGACCCGCGGTGACAAATAAATCAGGACGATTTGTAATTAGCATTTTAGCCGTTGCTGGAGTCTCACTGCTGGGAAGCGTTTGCACGGTCTGTTCTCGAGTATTTTACGTGGTTCCCCACCCTGGCCCCAACGTGTCCCCACCCCGTGTCTGGGTGAGGCTATTGGTTGGTTCTTTCTAGGATGAAAAGGTTTGTTTGGCAGAGCAAAGGTAACCACCAGCCCTGCCCCGGGGATCAGTTTGATTTGCAGCCTGTGGGCATTTGCGAGGGGCAGGGCTCACGAGCTCGTTGCGTGAGTGACTGTCGGCGGGTTCGACGGGGCGGCCCTGGCTGAGTGCCTCGTAGCTCTCGTGAAAACAGGACCAAGCTCCGAAACCATAAACTCTCCGAGTTGGGACCTGTGGTTAGACCTCCGACCTCTAACAGGTATCACCCAGTCTGTATTTTATTTTATTTTATTTTTTTTGAGACAAAGTCTCGCTCTGTTGTCCGGGCTAGAGTGCCATGGCGTCAGCCTCGCTCACAGCAGCCTCCAACTCCCGGGCTCAAGCGATCCTCCTGCCTCAGCCTCCTGAGTAGCTGGGACTACAGGCATGCACCACCATGCCCGGCTAATTTTTTGTATATATTGTTAGTTGTCCAGCTAATTTCTTTCTATTTTTAGTAGAGACGGGGGTCTCGTTATGTTGCCCAGGCTGGTCTCGAACTCCTGACCTCGAGCGATCCTCCTGCCTCAGCCTCCCGAGTAGCTGGGACTACAGGCACGCGTCACCATGCCCGGCTAATTTTTTTTTTAATATATGTATTTTTAGTTGTCCAGCTAATTTCTTTCTATTTTTAGTAGAGATGGGGTCTCGCTCTTGCTCAGGCTGGTCTCGAACTCCTGACCTCGAGCGATCCTCCCGCCTCGGCCTCCCAGAGTGCTGGGATGACAGGTGTGAGCCATCGTGCCCGGCCACCCAGTCTGTATTTTAAATTCTCACGCCGCAGGGAACTCACCACCTCTCAGAACCGTATCCTCTGTTGCTGGGTACTCTGATTATTAGCAAGTTTTTCTGTCTAATTGAGGCAAACGCCCTCCCCCCTCCAATACCGCCTCGAACTAGCTCATTTCTCTCAAGCCAGCTGCGTGAGCTCATCTCGTCTTTCCTGGGACAGCCCTTCAAAGTCTGAAATCTGCGCTTGCGGAGTGACTTAATTTTATATATCGCTGGAGGGAGCTTCAGACATCATTCAGTCTTGTTACAGGAGAGGAAACTGAGGCACAGAGCAGGAAAGGGGACTTGCCTAAGGTCTCTCAGCAAGGTAATGGAGGTATCATTGTTGGGACCCAAATCTCCTGACGGCTAGTTTAGGGTTTCGCCGTGGATTATGCGAAAGAATGTGTGATTCTTCAGATCTGGTTGCGTAGGTCGCGTATGGTGTGATTCCAGGGGGCAATCGCTCACCTGTTAGTCTAATATACGACGCCTCTGCGGTTGTGCAGTGCGCGGCCTGGTTACCTGTACCCAAAGGGCCCGTTGCTTTGACTTATACTTTGTCCAACAAGTGAACACAAAAGAAGAGGTCTGTTCGTCCAGGCTAACATGACGACAAGGAATGAAATATCCAAGAAAATCCTAACGCAGCTGGGTCTTGTCGGCGCAGGTGTGCCAGGCACCGTGCTAGATGCTTCCCTGGCGTTTCCCCACGTCGGGCGCTGCAGCCCAGGGCCCTGGGCGAGGATCGCGACTTTGAGTTTCAGGGGCACGATTGTGCCACTCGGCCGCTGTCTCGCCGAAGGCCGGGCTGGCTGGGATCCGCCTCCCGTGCGGAAGCCACGTCCTCCTGGACGCCGATCGGCGAGCAAACTCCCTTCCGCCTTCCCGCGTGCGAGAGATGGACACAGAGAAGGAGAAGAATCCCCGCTCGGGGCCGGGACGCGTCTGGGCAAGGGACCGCCGCGGGGTTGGGGACCCGCTTCTGCGCCCGGGTGTGGGGTGGCGGGGACGCGGCTGATCTGAGACCCGCTTCTGCACGGGTGCTGGGGTCCGACGGGGTGGGTGGGTGGCGACACGGTTCCTTCCTCCTCCGGCCACTTGTCCTGAGACACCTGCTTCAGTGCGGAGATTGGAGCGAGAAGCCCAAGTATCAGCAGCCCCGACGGCGCGGCGGGACAGTGGACCCAAAGCCCAAGGTCCCCAGACTTGTCACGGGGACCTTGAAGAAGGCTGGGCCACGCGCCGCGTGTTCACGCGTAAAACGGTCAGGTCGGATCCGCTCTGAGTGTCCCAACCGTTTACCATTCTGCCATCCTAGGATTTCCTTACTGTTTTCTTTAAATCAGTCCATCTTTTTTTACGTAAAAAAAACATAAAGGAAACTTTCTGTCACTCTCGGGAAACGGGAAAGCGGTATCGGCTGCCAAACGCAGGAGGCGATTGTAAGAATGAGATGCAAAGAGGCCGGGCGCGGTGGCTCACGCCTGTGATCCCAGCATTCTGGGAGGCCGAGGCGGGCGGATCGATCGAGGTCAGGAGTTCAAGACCAGCCTGGGCAACATAGCGAGACCCCCGTCTCTACTAAAAATAGAAAGAAATTAGCTGGACAACTAACAATATATACAAAAAATTAGCCGGGCATGGTGGCGCATGCCTGTAGTCCCAGCTACTCGGGAGGCTGAGGCAGGAGGATCGCTCGAGCCCAGGAGTTGGAGGCTGCTGTGAGTGAGGCTGATGCCACGGCACTCTAGCCCGGGGCGACAGAGCAAGACTCCGTCTCAAAAAATAAAAGTAAATAAAGCCATCTCCACGATTACGGCCGTAGCTGTTACTTCCTATGTTTAGTTAGGCGGGAGTCTCCCATTCCCATTTTGCAGGCGAGAGAAAACTGTGTCCTGGTGAACTGACGCGAACCGCCTTCTGTCGTGCAGGTAGTGAGCGGCCCGACAAAGGTTGGAACCAAAGTCTGACGTTCAATCCAGCGCTGTTTCCGCTGCTGCCTGTTCTGAGATTGGGAAAATGCCATCTTCTCTGGTGTTCTTAACCCGACCGCCGTGGGGCGTCTTCCTGGCAGGGGACGGTCAGCCCGGCCACCCCGCGACGTTGGCATTGCCGGGGACTCAATGAAAGGTGCAAAGACACCCTCCTTGCTTTGCGTTTGTGCGTCCGTTGGCAACTCGTCCATAAATAAGACGGGTTTTCCGCTCGCTGAGGTGGGAAATGTGTTTCCCTCCTGCCCCGTCCTGTGGCCGGCTCTGCCCGAGGGACAGCGGGGAGCTCTGGGTTTGGAGCACACCGTCTCTCTGGGACCGTCCTGCCCGTTCAGGCGACTTCAGATGGTTCAACCCACCTCTGGGCAGTGGCCTGGGGTGCTCGTGCCTTGCAGAGAGAGCCGTGCGATTTTCCGAGGGGCAGCGGTGCCGGGTTCTGTCCTGGTGGCCCAGGGTTGTCGCAGGTGGTCACCGTCGGACAGTGGTTCTCACTGCGCGCTCCGGAGCGTGTGGACGGGTCGGGGTACACAGCACGCGCGTGAAGACGAGGAGGGGAAAACGCAGGAAAGTGCGCGTTTTGGCTCAGTGACGGTGACCGTCCCAGAAACGAGTCATTGCGGGCGAGCCATTGGCCGAGTGGCGTGTGGACGGAGAGACAGGCGGCCTGGGGGCCGTCACTGGCCGCGGTGGACTCAGGGTCCGGGGGTAGGAAGAAGACTGGGACCCGCGTCTCTGAAATGCAAGGTCGGAAACGGTCAGGACACGGGTCCCGTTGTCCCCATGCGCCGGGGAGGAGGCCGGGTTGAAAGGATTAAGGACGAAACTCGGACACCGTCTCGCCCTGGTTTCCAGCTAGGACAGGGGGACGTGGCCCTGGCTCGGCCCGTCCCCTCCCGACGCTCGCTGGGCGTCTGCTCGCCGCCGGCCACACCTGGGCCGCAGGGGGATGGAGGTCCCTGTCTCCCAGCGCCTGCAGTCTGGCCGGGGAGAAGGGTGGTCAGAGGGGTACCCAGAGCCTGGTGCCATGAAGAGCTGGAGTTTGCTCAGTGGGACGTCCACACAGTTCAGGAGGGGTCGCCGCAGGGAGCCTTTCCCGTCTGGGGGACGTTTGAGGTGGGTTTTATTTTTTTTTATTTTTTTGAGACAGAGTCTTGCTTTGTTGGCCAGGCTAGAGTGCCGTGGTGTCAGCCTCGCTCACAGCAACCTCCAGCTCCTGGGCTCGAGGGATCCTCCTGCCTCGGCCTCCCGAGTAGCTGGGACTACAGGCACGCGCCACCATGCCCGGCTAATTTTTTGTATATATTGTTAGTTGTTTGGCTAATTTCTTTCTATTTTTAGTAGAGATAGGGTCTTGCTATGTTGCCCAGGCTGGTCTCAAACTCCTGACCTCCAGTGATCCTCCCACCTTGGCCTCCCAGAGTGCTGGGATCACAGGACTGAGCCACCGCGCCCGGCTGATTTTTTCTATATATTTTTAGTTGTCCAGCTAATTTCTTTCTATTTTTAGTAGAGATAGGGTCTTGCTGTGTTGCCCAGGCTGGTCTCGACCTCCTGACCTCCAGCGATCCTCCCGCCTTGACCTCCCAGACTGCTGGGATGACAGGCGTGAGCCCCCGCGCCCGGCCTGAGGCGGGTCTTGACAGCAGAGCAGGAGTTCGCGACCCCCACCCCCGGGGAAGTGCAGGTTCATGGTCCCGTGGTGGGGATCGTACCGCGGTGGGGACCGTGCCTTGGCAGATGGGTGTCGGCGGGGCTGAGAACAAGGGGATGGAGAGCAGGGACATGCGTCAGTGCAGGGGCCGTGACAACGGTCCCTGTCGCGGTGGCTGCGGGAAGGGGGCGGAGTGGGGTCCTCCCTCCAGGAGCGACCCGGCGACCCCGGTTCTCGACGCCCCCTAACCCCGGGGCTGGATTGCGTCTGCCCTTGGGTTTCTCTTCTCTTTGTTTTATCTTTTACGGTCTGTTTGGTCCCAGATAAATAAAAGACGTGAGTTGGTTTCCAACAAAGCACATAGCGAGAAGTAGTAAGAATCGGTCTTGAAAATAAAACTCCAAGGAGACGAATCGAGAGATACAGTCGCTGGCGGGGGGAGGAAACAGGAGAGGCCAGTCCGGACCCGGGACAGCGGCCACGATCGCAATTCTGAAATGCACCCCCAGGCCCCGCCATCCACCAGGACCCCCCAGCGTCCTTAGAACGCCGTAAATACTTCGCCGAGGTGAGTCCCTGAGAGAGTAAAACCTGACTATTATTTTCTGCAACCGCAGACAGTTCTGAAAGCAGCAAACAACACGTCATCGTAGAACAAAGGTGATTTGCAGCCTGGGCTGTCAATTGTCGCCGGCGCCCGGCGGAGCCCCTGCCGTCTAGTTCCGACGGCGCGTCCTGGCTTCGGCGTTCGCCGGAATCTTCCTATCTGCCTGCCAACCAGGCGCCTTCCTCCCGGTGTCACGCGCTGCACAAATGAACTCACGCAGAGCGTTCATTACATTTCATCGCAAAGACCTAGAAATGCCCTAAAAAATTATTAGGATCTCGAAGCCGTCACGTCCCGCTTGCACGCAGCCGCGCCGCTTGTGGAAATTGACGGATGAGAATCCTCGGTTTTTAA
>RJWJ010041306.1:0-13651 GCA_004363605.1 Indri indri | reverse complement strand
AATACAATAATAAGTCTAGATAGTTAGAAGTAAAACATGCATATTATAATCTATAGAGAAATAAGTAAAGACATATAGCTAAAAATTCCAAATAAGAAAATAGTTTACTAGAAAATATTCAATTATAGTCCTGCCAAAAAGGGTGAGAAAAATAAAACAAGCACAAAGATAGATGGCACTAATAGAAAACAGGTATCATTATAATAAACCTAAATCAAATTACTGCATTAAATGTAGGTGGACTAAATACACCAACTAAAAGAGAACCGTGCCCCAGGAGAACGCAACTGACTCTGAATTTACTCCTGAGATGAACTGTGTCGCTGACTCTGTCAGAAGCTGATGGTATAACCGGGAGTTCTCCAGATTAACTTCTATACTGACGACAATGCTTATTACAATAACAGGAATGAAATGTGCTCATTTGAACTTCATATACGCATTATTTAAACTCGATAGTTACTATAGCAATTGTTTAGAATTTAGACCTACAAGCGGGTTTATTCAAGAAGGAAATTGCATAAAATTGCAGGCACATAGAGATAAAAGCAGACAGACTAAACGACAGTTTTGTTATTGTGTCAGTTCCGAATTCTCTACAAATAACACACCTTCTATTGCCTGCGATCGGGACGGACTACTCCCTTGGCTCTGCCTTCCATAGGCCGGGGCACCTTCCTCTTCTTCTTCCTCTCATTGTCTTCACCTGTAAATTCAACAGATTCACAACCTCCAGGTCTCACTTTAGGAGTCCTTTCATGTGGGAAGGATTTTTGGTGGTTTTTAACCCCAAGGTTTGGGTCGGCGCCATTTCTGAAATCCATCGTAACCTCCTGGCATTCCTCTATTATTATTCCTATCATGTGGATTTTCACTTGTCCATATAATTTCCTACCATTTAATGGGATTTAATGAAATTCATTAGAGATTAATATCTGTGAGGACAGGAAATCTATTATCTATTATCTCTGTTTATCCCTTAAATCTACTTTAAAATGTAGCTCTAACATATACTATAGTACCTAGCACATGAGAAGAACTTAATACATGTTGGATGAAGAATTGTAAATCCACAGAGTAGAAAATATCCCCAAATACATAACTGGAACAATTGATTAATATTTGGAGGGAAATCAGAAAGAACTCTTACAGAATTCAAAATATATAAAAAAGTTAAATGAGAGTTAAATGCTAAAAGAAAGCAAAACAGAAATAGGAAAAAATCAGGGTGAACAGTTATGTAACATTACATGAGGGTGGATTTTTTGTCCTTTTTACTTTAGATATTTATGTGGAGGTGTAGTTTAACGCATTAAAATATTCCTGTCTTTTGCCTTTAGCTCTGTTACCCATCTCAGATCATTTTCGCATGTGTGAGGAAGGGATCAGGATTGATTATTTTCCCATACGAATGTCCCGTTGCTCAAGCTACAATTACTGAATAAAAAAAATCCTTTCACCACCGAGTTACAAGGGAACCTTTGTCGTAAATCCGCCCCCACCACTCACCTGGGTGTCCTAGAGGCTGTTCTTATCCTGTTGGTCTATTTTTTCTCCTAGGCCAATACCCTGCTGCCTTCACTACCATGAATTGTATACATTTATGCAGTCTGATAGAGTCATTACTCGGGTTTTGTTTTTCTTTGTCAGTGTTGCCTAAGTAATCTTATGTTGCCTTGTTTGCCTATAAATTCAGACTCAGTTTGTCAATTTTCACAAAAAAAGAACTGGGATATTGATTGGTATTGCATTTAACATATAGTCCATTTGTAAGAAAAATTGACATCTTAAAAACATTATTTATTAAAATTCATGAACATGGAACATCCTCTATTTTTTACATCTTTTTTATTTCTCTCAATAATGTTTTGGAGTTTTCAAGGTAGATGTTTTCCAAAACTTTTGTTAGAGTTACTCTGAGCATTTTGTTTTTAAGAATTACATTATACATAATATTGTCTTTAATTTCATTTTTCTGCTTAAATGTCGATAGTATAGAGACATTAAATTGAATTTTGGATACTGACCTTATTTTGAAAAAACTTTTATTTTACTTATTTATCATTTCTAAGTGTTTTTTGTAGGGTTCTTTGGATTTTCGAAGTACACAATTATGATACTTAAGAATAAAGATGGTTTTATTTCTTCTTTTCTAATTTTAACATCTTTGTTTTCCCTTCTCTTTCCTTACTAAACTGTTAGGATATCTACTAAAATGTTGAAAGGGTGATGGGGACTATGACAATCTTTTTCCGGACCTCGGGGTGAAGGTACCGATGTTTCACCATTGACTGTGATTCTAGCCACAGCTTTTTGTAGATGTCACCTGTCAGTTTAGAGAAGCGCCTTTCTATCCCTGGTGTCTGACAGTTTGTCATGAAAAGGTGTTGAACTTTATTGACTGATGTTTGGCATCGAATGAGAGGAGCAGATAGGGCTCCTTCTCTGTCCTTTCAGTGTGACCACATACACTGGCTCGGTGCAAGAGCGACTGAGGGACAGGCGGTCGGGGGCCTCATGCTGGCCGAGTTCGAGACTCACCTGAGAGACACGTCAGTCGTCAAGACAGTGTAACTGCTGGGATCTCAGGTAAAAGATTCACAGAGCAACATGACAACATGACAGCCAACCACTTTCGGTCCGAGTGCCCAGATAATCCCCAGGGAAAAGGACAGTGTGTTGGGACGTGTGAACAGACGTAAAAAATAGGCTCAAGTCCTCACGACACTTCATGTACGAAATTAATCTGCCCTAGGCCTAAACATAAAAGGTAGAACCTTAAACGTTTACAAACTCGAGATGGGCACGTGTTTCTGAAAAGAAAACAAGCACTAAGTATAAAAAGGAAAAGAATAAGTTAAAATAAGCAAGCCACAGACTGGAGAAAATATTGACAAAACAAATATTTTATTCAATATATTTTTATTGAGGATATAAACAAACTGTTAAACTAAAAAGGAAGACCTGATTTCTAAAAACGGGCAGAAAAGACATGTCACGGGGGAGGCAGAAGAGCGTCCGCCGAGCTCACGGAATACACTCACATTAATGGGCAGCAGGAAATTTCAGCTGAGGCAGCATTTCGCACCCACCGGAAAGGCAAAACACAACGAAAACAAACAAACAACTCTGACAGACTAGTTTTGGTGAGGATGTAGATTATGGGCCCAATCACGTCCCCAAAAATTCATGCGCTGGAGCCCTGATCCCCCGTACCTGGGACCGTGGCTGTGTTTGGGGCTGGGCTGTGGAAGAGTGAGCTGAGGGACACGAGTCCTCCACGCAGCCACGTCCACTGTGACCGCTGCCCGTGGGGGAGACAGGGGCCGGGTGGCCGCAGGGCAGGAAGGTGGCCGTCAGCAAGCCCAGCAGAGTCCTCAGGAGAAACCCTCCCCGCTGCCACCTTGATCCCGGATGCCCGGCCTCCGCGATGGGGATGAAACACACGTTGCTGTTTGAGGCACCCGTCTGTGGGCTCCATGACGGCAGCCGGAGCGGACTCGCGCCACAGGACAACCAGAACTTGTGCGTGTCGTGGGACAGCCACCTGGCGACCTGCTTGGCAGCTGTTTTTAGAGTCAAACATAGGCCCCATGTCCTAGCAATTCCACACTAAGGAAACGCACATATCCACGGGACATGAACACGCGTGCCCTGACAGCAGCACGGGAAGCCACGAATCCAGGCGGGCTCCTGGTGTGTGCGAGGACACAGGGAAGGCGTTCAGCGCGTGAGTGGAGACTGAGGAATGCCAGGTTGGCACGCGCAGGAAAGGGAAGAATTAACAGCCCGTGAGTTAGACGGAACTGCTCTTAACAGAGGCGACCCAAAAACGATCTTACCCATGAGCCGATTATTTTCTGACTGATTGGATGAAGCAGCTTTTGAACCTTCCAAATCCCCGCTATAATTGCATTTATATTTGTCTGAAATACAAGGATTGCTAGACGTGCTTGAATTGGTGAAAACTGTGATAAGGCACTGTGTGTTTTGCCAGGGTGCTCTCGGTGGTCACGTCTATGGATGTTTGGGGTGAGCACGAATCTCGCTCCACTCGCCGTTGACCCCGCGGCCTGTGCGGGACTGGACCCCACGGCTCCATCTGTGCGCCAGGCTGCCGGAGCCTCACTCCCTGTGCTGCGGGCACGTGACGGAAACTCACGAGAACGAGTCCTCAGGAACAGCTCCAGACCCAGAGACCAGGCTCCCTCGGTCTGGGCCCTGCTCTAAGACCGGGGGTCCCCTCAGGGTGCCCAGGGCCCCTCCCAGCAAAGCCTGGGGCCCCCGCGGGGGATGTTGGACTCCTCATCTTCAGGAGAGAGAAACTATTGCAAGCAAAAGTGTATAAAGCAGTTTGAGTCGACATGGTTACCCGCCCTTAGTGATAATCACTGGAGATCTGTGTGAAACTGCACCTCACATTTGCAGCAGAAAGGCCAAAACGCCTTTAAAACTCGCACCTGGCATTTCTAAGCAGCACCTGCCTGAAGCGCAGATTGCAGAGGCCACATAACCGTTACCCCTTTGCTTCCAAATCTCGAATCTCTGACCTCGTGGAAAGTGTGGTGAGCCCTTCCTCACACCTCCCGGCCCCCTTCTCCCCGACTTCAGAGCGGCCGCGCTGCTTACACCGTCCCCGCGCCCGCCCCGTGGAGGAGCCGTCCCGGCAGGAGCAGCTGTCTGATGTTGCCTCTTCGGCCGTGAGATCCGGGGAGCCCTGCCCACTGCTGCAGCCCCCGTTGATCCCGGACATCTCCCTGGACACCAGGTGGCACGTGCGCGTCCTCGCCAGCCCAGACCGTCCCCGGGGCCACATCAGCTGGAGTGCGTGCCGTCTGGGCCGTCTGGGCATCTCGGGCCCCGACCAGGCAGGGATCAATGTGACAGCGGGGGCCTCGTTTACCTGTGATGTTAGGGGAGAAGCAGACTCGGGCTGCGCGGGGAGGAGCGCGCTTCAGAGGCTGAGGACCGAGTGCCGGCTGTGGGTTCTCCGACAGCCGGTGCTCCCTGCTGTCCTCCCCTCCCTCCGTCGCTGGCCGAGCCCTGGCACGTGTGGGCCAAGAGCACAGGTCAGTCCCTGGGTCTCCCTGTGGTCAGTGCAACCGACCGGCGATGCCAAGTGGCTTTGCAGGGCCCCAGGGAAGCACGAGCCGCTCTGAGAACTCCGCCTGCGAGTCCCCGGTTTGCAGCAAAGACAGTGCTCTGGAATCTGCACGGCACCGCCGTGTGCAGAGCGAGTGCCAGGGAGGGCGTGTGCGCGTTTAATCAGTTCCCGCACATCTGTCTTGACACAGCTGGACTCCTTCACAAAAGTCACCCTAACTACCTTAACATATGTAGAGCCAAATTAAAATTACTTTATCAATCTTGCATTTTCAGCTTCCCCATCTTTTGGGTTATTTTCCATCCATGTGTTTCATTATTTCAGTGAAGTCGTCTCATCTCCCCGAGAGAAATCAGCCCATAGAAGCCAAGTGACGCTGAGGAGAAGGGGACACGGAAAGGGAATGTCTAATGTATAGACATTTCAGGTCCTTGTCCATATTCTAATCTCAGTGATTTACGGTGTTTTCATACTAAACCGTTTTTGTTTCTTTTACTGGAAAATATATTTTCCCTGAATTTTTCCCTCTCAATACATTTCGTTTTGAGTTAAAGTGGGATTTTTGGATATAGTGTGAAAAAGAATATTCTTTTAAACATCACGGATCATCTTTTCAAAGCAGCAACACACCCCCCAAAATGATTTTGTAAACATTTTATGTGCATGTGCTTTTGCAAAAGTTTCCTTAAAACCATCACATAGAGCCAGTTAATTGTGGGCGGTGGTATCCGGGCAAACCGCACAAGGTGGGTGGAAGAGAAGACTGTTGGAGGAAGGTGATTCTTGTGAGTGTAAAATACGAATGGCACAGAGACTGAGAGAAATGCCCACCTGCGATACGGGCACGCGCTTGCCTGGCAGCTGTTCGTGGGGTTCCTGCCACTGCGTCTTAAGCAGCTTGTCATTTGTGAGATGGAAGGCCCCGGTTATCTTTCCTATTATTCTTTCAAAGTTTTTGTGCACACATGAGGTGTGTTTTATTCCTGCTGCCCCTTTCATCATATCAGATACTACTTAGATCCTAATAAAATCATAAATATGTCAGATACACAGATTTGTCAGTAACTGGACATGGGAAAGTCATGACCAAAACCCTGAACACACGGATTTTATTCCTTTGAGTTCCTTGAGTTTGAGTTCCTTATCTTTCAGCACACATACTAAGATGTTCAAATATGTGATAGCTAGCTGGGTATGATTAGCCCCTTCTGGGGGCTAAATAATGTCATATATATATTTTTTTTTCAAATTGAAAGAGCCAAGAAGAAAGGAAAAGTAAGAAGGAATACTTTTTTTCATAGAAGTGTATTTAATTTGATAGTAAGTGACTTCCAAAATGTCTTTCGTAAAGTTGCCCCACGGTGTCTGGGAACAGCGACCTTCCCAAGGTCCTTTTATTCTCGGTGATTTCTTCATTGCAGTCCAGCCACAGTGGTCCACGTTCAGGGCCAACGTTGGAATGTGCAGCGGCTGCCCATGTTCCCTGCCGGTCCACGCGTGCACACAGCCTGGTGTCTCTAGCTGGTCTCCTGTGGGTCAACGGTTCGGTTCTTTCTGGTTTGCCACAAGTCAAGCAATTCTACTATGATGTCCCTGTGCAAAGACCTCTCTAGAATATAAGGCCAGCAAGGAAGTTTCAGGATCACGAGAAAAAGGCTTGAGGGTACGAAAATCCTTCCCCGAGTGAGTGCTCCAACTGACGGCTTCCTAGCAAAGCCCGAGCCTCCTGGAGGATCCATCCTCACCAACAAGTAGTGTTGTCAGACCTTGTAACTTTTGCCAATCTGGTGGGTGCAAATGGCATCTCATTATTGTTTTAATTTGCATTTCTCAGATTACTAATGAGCTCAAGCATCTGTGCCTGTGTTTATTTGCCATATTTTTTCCTCTGCTGTGAACCTATTAGGTTGTTTGCCTTTTTATTACTGATTTGGAGAAGTTTTTTATATATTCCAATGATTAATCCTTTGTTAGTTAAATGTGCTGCAAATCTGCACCTCCGGTTTATAACTTGTCTTTTCAATGTTTCTCTTGTGTATTTTGAGAGGGAGGAATCCTTCATGTAACGTAGTTGAATTTCTTGTTTTGTTTTCTTGTTTCTTTTTCTTTGAGGTTTTTCTGCGCCTACTTTAATACATTTTTCCTCCCTAAACTTGGTATAGTTATTGCAAAGGCTTAAAGTTCTGTGATCCATACTGACATTCTCATACGCTAGAACAGTGTTTATGTATGAGGTGGTCTGGGCTAACATTTCATCCCCCTGTGGACGACCAATTCCCCAGCACCGGTTATTAAACAGTCCGTTCCTGCCGCACTCCTTTCTGATTCTGCCTTTCTCCCGCAT
Source organism: Indri indri (assembly GCA_004363605.1). Lineage (NCBI taxonomy): Eukaryota > Metazoa > Chordata > Mammalia > Primates > Indriidae > Indri > Indri indri. The sequence goes on along the minus strand of RJWJ010041306.1, from coordinate 6,203 downwards.
CTGCTAATGCAAAAGGTAGAAGCAGTTTTTCCGCAGACACAGAGTCTGCATTGTCAGAGATGCGGTAAATATTTAACGAGGGAACCAGCAAGAAGACACAGCCAGTTCCTGGGCCGATGCCGGAGTCAAGGCATCCTTAGTTAAGTCTAAATACTAGTGTAAGGTGGTTAGGTTAGATGCAACACTGGTTAACATCTTAGAGGGCAATAAAATCTTAACCTTTGGGGTTACCTTCTGTTCTGGACAGAAATCGTTTACATTCCTTCTAGGTAAACTCATCTGCATTGTATGAATGTTCTGTAAGTACACGTCTCTTTATGGAGCATCAAGACACAGTAAGGCAAACAAACTACATGCTCCCAAGAGGCTCCTATGAGAGCAGTTAGCTGCATGACTGTCCGGTCCCCCAGAGGCTACTTAAACGCAGGTTCCCGGCAGGGCTGGGCCAGGGGTCTGCACTCCCAGCATCTGTCCAGCCGAGGCTGCTGCCGCTGGTGGGGAAGCACATCTCGATCACGCTGGGTAGCGTGGCTGTGATGAGACACATGGTTACCCTTTTGTCTCGTTCCCAACGATGGGATGATGTCTCCTAACACGCGTGTTGAGGGGCCACATGTGCCTTAACCTGTTTCTGGCTTTTTATGTTCCGTCCCACCACGCCGCTCATGGCTGGGCCTGCACCACGACGCCCCATCAGGACTGTTTCATGGTGGGTATTGATACGTGTCAAATATGGAAAATCCTCTCTAGTCTCTGTTACAAAGACTTATAAAACATCTTTAAAATACCGAAGACCACTTTGTGGGCTTGTTGTCAGGGTGACTCGGTTACCCGTGATCCTTCCTTTCATATACATTTTAGAGTTGGCTTGTTAACGCCCATGAAAAACCTTGTTGGTATCATGACTGAGCTGGCATTGCAAATTTAGATGAATCTGGCAAAAATTGATGTCCTTTTTTCTTCATCAAAGTCCCTCTCTATGAACAAGGCATGTCTCCTCGTTTATTCAGCTGTTTGTCAATGCCTTTCAATGAGGCTTTGTTGTTTTCTCCACAAAGTTTGCCTATATTTTGTTATTAATAGATTTATTCCTAGGTATTTTGTTTGGTTACTTTAAAGGTTATCTTTTTATAAAAAATTACATTGTGATATCTATTCCATTTCCATTTATTTTGAGAAGGAGAATATCCAAATTTACTTCTAACTTTTAACTTTTTGGTTTCTTACTTTTTGTTTCTTTTTTGCATAACTTTCAGTTGTTTCTTCTTAATTCCTTTTTTTCTCTTTTGGAATTTGGACGTTATGCACTCTATTTTTTTTTCTTTTAGGAATAATTCTAGAAAAGTTATCGTGCATATTTAATGTTCTAAACTCTAAAGTTATTTTACTTTTTTTGAACAATATAAGGATTTTAGAATTTATTTGCTATTGTTTATTTAAATTTTATTTCTCTCAAGTTTCATAACCACCCAAATTAAACATTTATCATTCCATATCACCAAAGAATATTTGGATGGTCCCACATAATCACCATATTTTTAGCTCTTTCCTCTTTCTTATTTTTGAGGATTGAATTTGAATTTGAGGCTTTTTGTTTTTCACTAATTTTGAAAAATAACTAGCCCTTATCACTGGATATACCTTTGACCTACTACGAGAACACTAATTAGACATAATTACTTACTCTATACCCTCTGCTTCAATTAACATCTTATATTTCCCCCATCTTTGCATCTCTGAGCTTTAGTCTGGGTGATTTCTTCAACTTTACATTCCAATTCACTGATTCTCTCTCCAGTAGGGTCTAATGTGCTCTTTAGTCTATCTGCTGAATTTTTAATATTAAGCATTACATAGTTTTTAATGTAATTGTTTACTACATTTTCAAATATATCTGTTATTTCGGGCATCCTCTCATTTTTTCCACATCCTTTTATGATATCTTCTGCATTTTTTAAAAATAATAGACTTTATTTTATGATTCAGCTTTAGGTCTGCCAAAAAAAGAGAAAACATTTGAGGGGAAAGTACAGGATTCCTATGTCCTTCATTTCCCTACACCACGTCCCCCACTGTTAACATCTTGTGATCGTGTGTTACATTTGTTTCAATTGATGAGACAATATTGACACATTATTACTACCTAATGTCCACAGTTAACATCAGGGTTCATGCTTGGTGGTGTATGTTCAGTGAATTTGGACAGATGTCTAGTGACGTGTACCCACCTTCGCAGTATCCTGCAGGATGGTTCACTGTCCTAAAGATCCTCTGTGCTCCACCAGTTCATCCTCCCTCTCCCCTGAGCCCAGGACAACCACTGACCTATTTACTGTCTCCATAGCTTTGTCTTTTCCAGAATTTCAAATACTTAGAATGGTATAGTATGTAACCTTTATTATACTGAATTGCTTCACTCAGCAGTATGGATTTACTGTTGCTCTATTTCTTTCCATGGTTTAATGGCTCACTTATTTTTATCAATGAATAATATTCCACCATCTGGATGTACCACAGATTACTTATCCATTCACCTACTAAAGGACATCTTGGTTGTTTCCAAGTTTGGTAATTGCACACAAAGCTGCTATAAACATCCATGTGCACATCCGTGAGCATGCAAACATCCATGACATAAGTTTTCAACACTTTTGGGAAAATACCAAGGACAGTAATTGCTAGATTGTACGGCAAGAGTATTTTTAGTTTTGTAAGAAACTGCCAAGTTTTTCCCCATGAAGATGTCACTTAATTTTTAACCAGCTCGAGGATGCAATGAGATCTTAAAAAATCTTCTATCCAACGTGCACAGGTATTTTGTAGCAAGAAGATTTTCATGGTACCTAGAGACCAAAGCACCGGTTGGCTTGATGAGTGTTTGCTGTCCAGAGCGCTAGGTCACTGCCTTGGCAGAGGCACTGTTGAGACTGTGCCCAGAGCCGGAATGTCGTGGGCCTGTCACATGGCAGAGCCCTGGCCCCAGAGAGGCGGCACCAGCACCGGATGTCTCGACCTAGCCAGGAGCATTTCTGGTTAATCAGCCCCCCCAGGAGCTGCCCTCAGAGGGTCCGGGGGGACATCGGATGCGACCGCACCACACAGCTCCCTGTCCAATCTTCAAGGCAACGTAGTTTAGAGCTGGTGTCGGCAAAACTAAAGGCCACAAAGTCAACATGTGGGTCTCTGTGGGCCAGGCTGCCACTCCTCAGTGCTGCCGTAGAACAGCGAGAGCGCCACAGGCAGTGTGTAAGCAAATGAGCTCTGCTCCCATAGAACTTCTCCCGTGAGCGAGGCGGCAGCCTGGGCATGGTCTGCGGACCGCTGGGGAAGGAGCATCTGCCTGGGAGTCCCATGGATTTGGGTTTGAATCTAGCCAACACCTCTAAACAGTCGAACCTGATCACCTGGAACTCCATTCTCTTTCCTTTCCTTTTAAAGTAGCAAACGCAGTTCTGCGCGGCAACAGAAGCGGTGAGGAGTGTTGGTGTCCACCTGGTCGGGACGTTGCCCCCTGCAACTGCCCTGGCAGAGGTGGGATCGAATCAAATCGAGGAGATTTGTTACAGAAAGTAGAGATAGTCCGAATGGATAAAACATAAATAATGTCACCTGTGGTTATTAAGAGATACATTTAAACAAGTGATAAGAAAAAGTTTTAAAAAAAGATCAGGTAATGTAGTGCAAATAAAGACAAACAGAAACGATTAGAAGGGGTCAATATTAACGTCCACGTGTGACCCTCCCGCCATCCCAGAGTCAGCCTCCCAAGGAGGCAGCTCAGGAAAGGACGGGTGTGCTCCTGGAGCTGCCAGCGTCCGTCAGCATCACCAGGACCCACACAGGGTCAAACACGTCTGCAGTTCTCACATCCTGTCCTATCATGTGATCCTGTTTTAGCTTTTTAACACACTCATCCGAATTCTTCTCCTAATACTGTCCTCCCTCACCCTCTGTGAAAACTCCTCACACTCCTCTTCCCATCCCCCACCTGCAGCCAGCTAGAGCGTTTTCCCCGCTGGGGTGCGGAGCTCTGATGCTACACGTCCCGTCTGCACACGCGGAACTTCCCCCGACACGTCACTACCGCAAGGATGGACGCTGGACCCCAAATCATGTGACAAGCCCGGTCCAACCTCATTTTGGTTCCTGTTATCCAACTGGAAACATGCTCTTGGGTAACTATAAGAAAATAACCGAGAAAAATAGAAAAGGTAAATGATTTCTGTTAAAATGCGCATTATAAAAATGACTCAAGAACAATTAGAAAATTTGAATACACCAAAAAAATATTGAAAATGCGTTTGCAGATTGGCCTTTCAAAAAGGCAAATGTGTCAGATGGTTTCACATTTCTAACATTTAAATCACGGCAAGTCCAATGCTATAAAAACTATTACAGGAAATTTAAGAAGATGAAATGTTCTCCAGATTATTTTATGAAGCCAGAATAAATTATTACCAAAATCTGATAAATACAGAAAAGTAACAATTATGGTCAAATCTTAAATATTAATATAGTTGTAGACATTTAAGTGAAATATTAGTAAATAAAGTCAAAAAGTGAAACCAAAAGATAACTCATTATGGCCAAGAGAGTTTCATTCCAGACACGCAGGAATAGTTAAAAATCAGGAAACATAACACAATAACCCATTAGATCAATAAATTAAAGATTAAAAAAACTCCACATGGATTTTCAAAAATGATGCAAACATTTGATAAAATCAGGCCTGATTAGGGGAAAAAACTTTGGGAAAAATAGAAATAGAAGGAAACCACTTAAACATATGAAACATAGTTAACAAAAGCCTGCAAAAAAAGCTTTAAATATTGATTTGCTGACGTCGTTTCATTAAAATCAACAGCAGGGGAGGGATACCTCCCATTTGGAGGTTCCAGTTAATTCAAACTAACAAACAAAAATAATTAACTGAAAGTACAAGCTTATGTGGAGAAAATCTAAGAAAACCTATTTTTTAGAAGTGACCAAAAATATTTGGTTAATAATTTAATTCATTATAACTATGCAAATAATAGTGTATAATCAACCACTGGGGGGGGAAAAAAGCCTAAAAATTACACATATAAGTGGCGTAAAAAACAAAAAATGTTCAGGAATAAACTTAACAATACAGGTGTCAAACATGCAAAAAGAGACTATAAACCTTAATGAAGGCTTCATTCTTCATTCAATCTTTAATCCTGGGATACTAAATGATTACTTTTTTTTTCTCTTTTGAGACAGGGTGTGGCCCTACCACCCAGGCTGGAGTGGAGCGCCAGGATGTAGCTCACTGCACCCTGGAACTCCTGGGCTCAAGGAATCCTCCCGCCTTGGCATCCCACGGAGCTGGGACTACAGGCACACGCCACCACGGCTGGCTGATGTTTTAAAAGGATTTTTTGTAGAGGGTGGTCTTGAACTCCTGGCCTCAAGCAATCCTGCCTTGGCCTCCCAAAGTGTTGGGATTATAGGCATGAGCCAACGTGCCCACTCTGAATGATTGTACATTTTTTGCACACATTAATGCTCATTCTTTGTGCTGTAAGGTATGTAGGTTTTACAAACGCACAGCGTCACACATTCACGTTTATAGTATCTTAGAGAATAGTTTCAGTGCCCTAGAAGATGCCCTAGAATATGCCCCGGGCTTCACCTAGTTAGCCCTCCCGCTGCCTTTTCTCCCCGGCAACCACCGATCGTTTCCATAGTTGTGTCTTTTCCAGAATGTCGTAAAATCAGACAGCTTGAAGCTTCTGCAGCTCGAATATGATAAGCCTGGATGTAAACCTCTGGGCACTTATCCTGTGTGCTGTTCGCTTGGCCTCGTGGATCTGGGTTCACTGTCCTTGCCATTAATTTTGGAAGGTTCTCAGACATTATTATTTCGACTATTTCTTCTGGTCCGTGCTCCGTTTCTTTTCTTTCTGATATTCCGATTGTGCATACGTTACATCTTTTGAAAGTTCTCATAGCTCTTGGATGGTCGGTTCTGTTTTTTATGATTTTCCTCATTCATTTCACTTTGGGAAGTTTCTTTGAATTCACCAATTCTGCCCTCAGCTGTGTCCAGCCAGCTGCAGGAAGGGCCGGCTCACATGCAGTTTTCATTTCTGTTAAGAGTGGTTTTGATTTCTAGCATTTCCTTTGGATTTTTTCTTAGGGTTTCCATCTCTCTGCTTAGATTACTATCTGCTGTTGCA
>RJWJ010041305.1:0-13572 GCA_004363605.1 Indri indri | reverse complement strand
CTTAAATTCTATACAAACTCTTTTTGATGGCCTGGCATACGTAAAGTCCTGCACAAAATATCCGAAGTACAAGAATAAATATGAACTATAAAAATTATGTAACATCTTCTCACAGACATGTTCCCTACCCCAAAAATTTATAAATGGACCAAAATACTAAAATATTTTAAAAAGCTATAAAGTAATTTGCTACATGTTCACCTCTCAAAACTCCAAATGAAAGTAAAGATCCTTTCTTCCTAAGAAGATACAAATATTTCTGTCTAGTACTCATGAATACTAAAGACCAAATATTCATAGCCTTTTTTCCATTAGCTTCCAAAACAGAGGTCACTCTATAATCATCTCTACACCATTAGTGCCAAACACAAGATCTGGCTAAAATTACAGGTTGAGCATCCCAAATCTGAACATCTAAAATCTGAAATGTTCTAAAATCTGAAATTTTCTGAATGTTGACATGATGCTCAGAGGAAATAGTCATTGGAGCAGTTCAGATTTGGGATGCTCAACCAGTATAATGGCAAATATTACAAAATCCAGAAATAATCCTAAATCTAAAAGATTTCTGGTCCCAATCATTTCAGATAAAGGATATTCAACCTGTTTAGTAAACATTAAGTAAACTAATGATTATTGTTTTTATCTTAATGTAGAAAAAGAAAAAAAGTGGTACTACATTTCCAAAAAAGAAAAAAATGAGCATCTCAGAGTATAACCTTACCCTGCTGGGCACTGTGGCACACTAATGTTCTCACATGGTTCTTCTACCCAGCTTTTCTCACCTGAAATATTTTCAAGAAATAAAACGAGTTGTTCACATTTAATAGTAACAATAATTGTGATGCTTGTGAGACACATTAAGACGGATGCCAAAAACAAAGCATGTTAAGAGATACATAGATAACATGGGACATAACACTAGAGAAATATAATAAAGGGAGCTATTCTGTTTCAAATTAGAGTTAGTTTACATCAGAAAGAAAAAAATGGATGTATGATTGCAAGACTAAAACATCCTACTGTATTTGTGAGAACTTAAAAATATCCTTTCCATTTTCAAATTCTTAACATTTTCAGCCAAAATACACAACTCTCCTTTATCCCCCCCATCAAAATCCCATCAAAATCTTTGGTACTTTGATGTCTCAGTTCTCTCTCATATAGAGCCGGGTTCTGTTGAGGAATTTCAAGGAAACCTGTAATACCTGAACAAGATGTTATAACACTACCAGCTTACAAAATGCCCTATAGTCTTTCGAAGTAATTTCACATCGACTCTCTCAATTCATCGCAGACACTGTCCTCATTTACTATGAGGGAACTGGGGACGTAAAAGTCAGCCAGGGCTGGAAAAATGATCTTTCCACAAATCAGCATTAAGTATGCAGCTATTATCAAAATAACATGAAGGGCTAGTGGGAGAGTGAGTGGCTAGAGATAGAACAAGATTGATCATGTGTAGATAATTATTATTAAGCCAGGTAATTACACACTCTTTCTTCATGCATATGTTTGAAATTTTCTTTAATAAAAAGCATTAAAAGCATTTTTTCAGCTAATATAGTTGGCCAATAAATATGACTCCTAGTATTAATACAAACGATAACAAAGAGCACAAAACCCAACTAAGACCCTGGAAGATGCCAGGCTGCTGCAGAACCCAGTAAGAGCATGGAAGCCTGACCTTGACACACGTAGCTGTAGTTGATGCAGCAGTCGCCCTGGTCTTTGCAGTCATCTGAACAGGCACAGAGGCTTCTGACCAACCTTTTCTCACCACACCTAAATTTGTTGCAAGTCCATATATGTTCTAGAAACAAATATCAACAAAACGTGTTTTATGGTTCAAATTGAACACATCCAAAGTGAACACAGAATTGTTGTCCTCTGAAGTATGATCCATGAGAGACAATGAACTATTACTATTTCATAACTTAGTCACTCACAGAATCTGCCTCTACCATGGCCACTCCGAACAGGGATAAAACATGCAGGCATCAATTTAAATTATTTCACTAAAACTCCAGAATTTTGTCATTTTTCAAACTTGGACACACAGTTATTATTATAGAATTCATATGTAGACTTGGCTTCTTCCATCAGCTACTTTCAGGGTTCTAAAAATTTAATCTAAGTCTGGTTCTTTCCCATTTAAATATTACTCCATGTCACATGTAGAGAAGTCCAAATCAAACAGAAAATGTTCATATTCTGATAATTTTATTTTTAAGAAGTGTAGGTGGACATCTAAGAACTCTTGCTATAAGAGGTTCATAATGACAATATTCGCATATTTCAAGCAGCCTTTAAGAACTTAGTTTAAATGCAAATAAGACTACAAAGGCTTTCGGCATACATTAAAAATAGGCACAATTTTGCTATCCATAAAATGTTTCACAAAGGTGCATTACGTAAAATTTTTTCTCTAAGGAACTGTTGAAAGAAAATAAAAAGGCTAATGTTAAAATGTGTGTGCATGCTAAATTAATTAAAAAACTCAAATGAGTTAGGTAAGCCACATACCTGAAAGATGCAGAACTTCCCTTGATCTTTTCCTAATGCCCATAAACTCCATTGTTCCCCCGCACATCTTTACCTGGTTCTATACATGTCTCCTGGTAATCTAGACAGCAGTTTCCAAAGTCAACACAGGCCGCATCACAGCGACAGTTCCCAAATGTTCTCTCAAAACAGCGACCTTTGCAACTTTTAACTGAAAATATTGAACAATGAGTTAGATGTTTCTAATCATTACATAATTACAAAGCAAACATCAACTAATACAGCTAAGTTAGTTAAGAATAGAATGGGTTCAGATACTGCTTTAGAAAATACAGATGGGATAATAAAATGACCCAAGAATCTTTTCATAAATACACACAAAAAGTGATACAACAGAAGGTAATCTTATGCACAGAGTTTGTGATTTTATCTCTTGCCATAGAAAAAAGAACTTTTTTCTTTTATGTATTACAAGCTTTACTGGGTCTGATAAGACTTATATACCTATGGGATAATAAAGAAAAGTCAGAATAAGGACTTTTTCTGAATATTTTATGCTATGAAAAAGTTGGCTTAAGCAGCCATAGGGTTCCCTCAAATTTGTAAATGTGGGGAAAGATTTTTTTAAGTGATTAGGAATATTGTAGAAAGGGAAAAAATACCTAACTTACTTCACCCTCAAGCTCGGTGTAAAGAAGTAGTGTGTTTGTACAGAACATGTTCCTCAGCACTGCCTCACCCGCCATGACCTGAAACACCCTTTCACCTGCAGATCCAGGCTGGCTCTGTCCGAGAGGCTTTCCCCACACTAGACCCAAATTTCCATTTTTTAATCTCTTATAAAACCTCATCCTTTCCCTCGGTCACTTAATTCCACTTGTAACTAAGTTATTTGGTCAATATCCAGGTATCACGGTAGACAACAAACTTCTCAAGAACACAGACTACATCTGGATTTTGCCCAGCAAACTGTATTCCTAGTATCCAGCAAGGTGCTTATGTATAGTTGGTACTAATAACTTTTTTACTAAAAGGATAAATGGTGGATATGGAAGGAAAATACTTTTCATGAAAAACAATTTTATTGTTTTAACTCTTTATTAGATACCTTGAATAAGTTAGGTTTTTATTAGATTATAAGACAATTAAGATGGTGAGAAAAAGAAACAAAACACACGTAAAATAATGGACATCCAACAACAACAACAACAAAATCTTAGTTCTTGACTATGGTCTCCTGACCCAATAATACACTGCCATGGAATTTAACTCTCATTTGACACTGGGAAATTCGGCAATTTGAAGAACATGAAGTAACAATAGGGTTAGAAATAATAACTTTCCTGGCCCCAGGGGTGGGAGAGGAGGCTATTAAAATAATACGTTCCTGTTAATTTCTTAAAATATGATGCACACTATAATGGGCTTGGATTAAAATCGCTATTTTCAATCCTTCATTTTTATGTGTCAAATTGGACTCAGGATAAATTACTTCATGTCAAAAGACTACATGAGTGAACACTAAAGTCTGTAACTTTTTACTTGTGTTAAACTTAGATAAATTTATTCTGTAGTTTACTGAGTAAATACATAAAATTACTACATTTCATTCATTTCAACAATACATGACAGTTTAACAATCACTAAAAGTTTTTAAGTGACTAAAATTACAATTATATAATGGTTGAACAGGAGATTTTGTTCAATTTTCAGAACCAAATTCTCTAGTATCACCATCAATAATTTAATTTTACGGGGAGAAAAAGCTACCTCAGAGCCAAAACAATAACCACTATAATTTACTGTGATTCAGTTTGATTATTTATAGTATTCTTGTCAATGTTATAGAGATTTCTGCAATTAATATAAAGAAAAAAGCATCTAAAAGCTTAAAAATATCACTATTGCTTTGAAACCACCAATGTCTATAATTTTAAAAACCTTGAGAGCATGTCTTGATAAGTTTCTGGTGGCCCAGGGATGCTAACTGGTAACCTAGTAACCTCCAGAGCTGCTTCAGCAACCAACTCCATAGAGGAAGAGCATCCTAGGAGTCCCTGGAGGAGAGAGGACTCCAGAGGCATAGCACCAGTACCTGCCGGCCGTGTCCGTTTGTATCTTTGTTCTTAGTTGATTTTTTATTATTTGGGGGGTTTTTGTTTGTGTTTCAATCATAAGCCCTCTTCCTTGTTTTGTGATAAGATTTGTAAGTAAGCAAAATTTTATAAGGCTAAAATAACAAAAGAGCTTCAAGAAGGCTCAAATGAGCATCAAATCTGTAATATGTATGGAGTGTGGAGGAGTATGGAGTACTCCTTGGATTAGGAGATAACATTTAACCTCAATCACATTCTGAACAAGGCTGTGCGCGCGCACACACACACACACACACAGCACTAATTACCTTCTTTGGCACAGCTTGGTTTCAACCCAAATATACAACCAAGGATTGTTGTTAACACACATACTGACAATACCTGTGGGGGGAAAAGAGAAAATTATATAGATTCAAAATCCTTTCATTTCTCTAAACGTTTCATTTCTTGAAGTGTTCCTAAACTTGCTGGTGCTACTCTTTTTCCTGATCTGGATGTGTTCGCTTTTTGAAAATTCAAACTGTACATATGATTTATATACATTTTTATAGATATGTTATACTTCAATAAAAAGTTTACTTAAATGTCAGGAAATGATCCTATGCCAGCCAAAGTTAATATAATCAAAAACTCTCCAGTTAGTAGAAATGAGTTAGTCAGAAAAATTATAATTATGGGAAAGAGAGAGAGAGATCTACTTAGAGACTTGATTTCCTGTCATTAATCCATTAAAGGCAATGAGAATATTATAAGCCTCTTTTAACAGTTTAACTACACAAAGCTAAATATAATATAATATCCTCGTATGCACGATGGCAGCTTGTGGAAACAAGCACAAGAGGGTTAGTTCACTACATCCCAGGCCCAAATGTTACCCCAAACTGGTTGTGTGATTTGTGGCATATCACTTCAGCTTTCTAGACAGCAGTTTATTCATCTATAAATTTTAAGGGTTGGACTACATGGATCTCTAAAAATCTTTCCAGCGCTAACACTTTGCCACTTTCGTTCTCCACTCCTCTGGTCTTTGGTGTTTTAAAACAACTGGATACACCACGGTTTAAAATATACATGGTTTATGCAGTTCTTCATCCTCTTGTTAAGTAGCAGAAGACACATGCTGATTTTGAAAAATCACCTCTTCATTATTAAAAAGCAGTTACTTAGATTTACTTTTAATAAGATAGCATAGCATGGGACTGAAACAAAAGTATGACAATAGACTCATTTCTCATTTAGAGTCGCATCCATAAAAAAGGAAATTTAGAATATCTACAACTTTGTTACAAAACACCCAATCAGAATAGTTTTCAGTAGGAAATTTCTCTTCAACAATTTTCAGAGCTGTGAAATCTAATTGAAGTTGAATTTTCTTCTCAAAGTAGTTTAATTCGGAAGTGTCAAAATCTATCATCCATTTTTATTTCCATAACAATGTAGATATTTTTGATATATTCTTAGAAACTATAGAAAAAACATCTTACCTTAGAAAACACGAAGCTGGGAGACATAAAGTCAAAGTTAAGTTTTTGGAATGTTTTGCCCCTATGTTAAAAGAATATTTGTTTGGAGTTACCTGCTTGTTTAGTTTGAGTTCCCAAATTTTCAGGTCTTTCTTAGACATTTAGTGAGCCAAAAGAAATAGATACTTAAAAATTTTTTTTTCTGATTGATTCCCTCAAATACAATGGCATTAATATAATATGTATTGTACTTTTTTTTCATCAAGCATTCATTCAAATAGGAGTGTCTACCGTGCATAGTCCCTGTGCTAAAAAGGTGCTAAAGGCCAGAGATACAATGAAAGCAACTCCTCCCCTTACAGAGAAACAAAGGGTGGGAGAGTGAACATTAAAATGAATGATTGCAACAGAATTGGACAAGAACTATAATAGAAATATGCAAAAAAAATGTTAACATGCTAACATTTAACACAGTGGAGAAAAGAAAAGGAGAGAAGGCTTTACGAAGAGAGATATGGAAAAAAAGGGATTTCCCCCTCTATCAATAAACAAATGTTTGAGTGTCTGCAATACGCACTGTATTTAGATTCTGTGGGGAAGTATAAAAACAAAACAAAAGAAGAATTTGTGGTGAAACCTTAATGTCAGAGTTTATAACCTAATAAAGGCAACAACAACTCTGAAATGATGCCATATGTTCATGATAAAGATTAAACTAACACGCAGCTTAATTCTTAGGGAAGCAACCTAAGAATTAAACCACACAGGAGTGACCATATATGCAATGGTGCTTCATGCAAAGCCACAGAAGTATGGAAGACAAGAGCAGTCTGGGAAAGAGAAAACAATAACACCAATAACGGCTGTCACTTCTGTAGCACTTCCTATGGCCAGGCACTTTTGCAGGATCATTTAATCCTTACACTAACATTATTAGATAGATTAGGATTAACCCAGTATAAGGAAGCTGAACTTCAGAGAGGTTAGAAATTTGCCAAGGACAGTGGAGTTGATAAGCATCAGTGGCGAGCCTTGAACTTAGGCAGGGTGTAAAAGGAGTGGGGCAGGAGGGGGAACGGGAGGGGATGAAACGTGACTGAGTCCTGGGAGCAGTCAGTGGGGAGCTGCTGAGGCACTTAAATATGGAAGTGACATGACTGGATTTACAAATTCTAGATTTGGGGAAATGATGGCTTGGACCCACCTGCCTCTCTTCTCATGGGAGAGGCCAGGTGTGCTCCTCTAAGTCTTTCCTCACCCCTAGTTACTGCAGCCCTGGCCATGTTCCACAACATTTGTTTATTTGCCTGTCTCTCACTGGACTGTGAGTTCCAAGGAGGCATGGATTTACTTATTCATTTCTGTATTTTCAATGTCTAGCAGAGCAGACACAGTAGACCTTCAACAAATAATCATTAATCTTAAAATCAGCAAGATGTGATTTAATTAAACTTAATTTTTGGGAAACCATAAATCCCCCAATTTTTCCCATCTGGGTTGACAAAGTGAGTCAGTTTGTTAATTAGTGACTTTGTGTCTGCTTTATATAAAGGATATCTCCAATTTTTTTTTTTTTTTTGTCTTTTAGGAAATGGTAGATTGCTGGATTTGGTATTCAAATGTGACAGATGGAACAAAAACACCATCTGAAATGAATTAGCTGACCGCATTGCCTATCAGTTCTGACCTTTGACCAAAGCTGCATGCTTTCTGAAAAAAAAACTGTGAAAACTCAAACCAGCACGGTGCTGTGAGTCTTCATGGGATTTTGTTTCTTGGCAGATGGGGATTAGATCCCTAATGAGTACATCCAGCACCAAGAAACTTCCACAGGAGATTCAAAGGGAGATGCAAAGATAACACATTCTTGAAGAACCTGTAAGCATTACAAAGTTCAAAGCAAAGGTCAGAATCTTTTCTTTAAAAAAGTTTCTAAGTCCACTCAAGCAGTTGTTCATGAACGCTTGGCTTCCTATGCATTCAGCATCATGTTAGTTACATTCAACTTAACCTGAAGATGATCCTCTCAAACTGAAGTGAAATTTTTGTGAAGCCATTTATATAACTGGTCACATGAAAATGGAGAAAAGAGACTACAAGCACAGACAAGCACATCACTTAGCGGGCAAACCTCACAGTCTCTCAGTGAAACACAAACTCTGAAGAAGTTCACATCTGCCTGGTAGAATGAGTGTCAGGTTCAAAATGACTTGGGTTCAAATCTCACCTCTGTCAATTCATCTATTCAGCATTTAACAAATGTTTCCTGAGACCCTACTACACCTCGAGCACTGACTGACTGCTGCATATGTACACCCATGAACAAAACAAGTGCAGTGCTCTCATAGAGCTTACATTGTGGTGACTTCTAGACAACCACCACCTGCGAGACCTGAGAATGTCTCATATCCTCTCTAAGCCTCATTTTTAATCTACAAAGTGGTGATAATACCCACCTCACAAAGTTGGCAGGATCCTTGGGCCGAATGTACAGAAAATGCCTAGATAGGTGATGGGGGCACAGAATTGCTAAGAAAATGACAGTTCCTACTAAGAATATTCAGCTCACTAAGAGGACCAGGTCCACTACAGATTCTTCCAATGGGGCGACACAACTTTGCCAGTGTTTCTCAAACTGCAGGACACCCTTTCTATTTCCTATTAAAAGAAATGCCATAAACTACTGCATTAACATTTTTCTTTTTTTTTAATTCTACAGCAATCTGTATTCAAAAGTAGTTGAAGACTATAGTAGTAAAGAAATTGGTCCAAAATTATATTGGAGATGGGAAGAAATGTAACATATTATTTTGCAGTAAATGATGATACTGGACATTTTAGTTACATCTATACAGCAGCTCTCCAACCCATGGTACTGAAAAGCAGATCCATGTAAACACCAGTTTGTATATAAGAGATTTCTACAGATTCATGTCCTCATGTTTCATAAAATGTACCCTTACACTGATCCAAGCACTTTGGGTACAAGACGCTATAGAAAAACCCTAAAACAAATACCTTAAAATATCCACAGCTTTGGCTCAAAAATGTTACTTCCAGGAGTTTATCCTAAGGTTAAAAAATTATGTGCAAATATTTAGATGCAACTATATATGTAGCAGAACTATTTATAATAAGAAAAAAAAACCACAATGTCCAACAATAGGAAAATGATTAGAGAAAATATATAGCCATTAACAGTGACAACTTAGAAGAATATTTAATGACATGAGAAAATGACACATTGCTGAGTACAAATAGCAAATTATAAAACAGAATAGACAATATGGTCCCAATTTTACATTATATTAATACATAAATCCATGGTCGATAGATGCACTTACAAGTGATTTTTGTTATCTTCCCAGTGCTTACCTTTATTTTCCAAAGTTTGCACAAGGGACCCATATACTTTTAGAATCAGTAAACAAGACAACTACAGGGGCTAGAATAGGTGCTGGTGACCCAGAGTGAAGTCCTCCCCACTCTAACACTTTAGGGGTTTTCAGCATAACAGTAAACTCCCTCCCTGTGTATTTACCTTAAGCAAACTCCAATCAACAAACTTTATCTGAATATTCAAAGCTCCTAATCTACTTAATCCACCATTATTTTTAAATATAAATGAACAACCATGATTCACCAGTCATCTGAAGCAAGCCCACGACAGAGATCAACAAACAAAAAAGGTCTAAATAAACACAGAAGGAAAAAAAGGGGAGAGGAAGAGAAAAACAATATATCAGAAACAAACATCTAAGTAACTATACTCAATGGGATTCAAGAAGATATATACAAGTCTTCAAATCAAAAGGTCCTAATATCAAGTATCCAGAAAAAAAAATCAAAGAAGGCTTATACCTATGTACGTCATTATGAAATTCCAAGACACCAACATTAAAAAGATCATCAAATGAAAGGCTATGGTAAGTTCTTAAAATAAGCTGTTAGAATGGATAAAGAATTAGTCTTTCCTTGGAGGTTTAGTAAAATTCAGTGGTGAAGCTATCTGGACCTAGAAAGATCTGTGTAAGAAGTTTATTGCTTTCTGCTTCAATGAATGATCTGGTTCAGGATTACAGAATTACTTATATTTCCTAATTTTCCTTAAGTCAGTTCTGATACTTGTATTTTTCTTGGAATTTGTCATTTCATCTACATTTTCAAATTGTTAGTATAAAGTTACTATATTTTCAATGTCTGTAGCATCTCTATTTGTGTTCTTTTTTCATTTCTAATATTATTTGTGCCTTCTTTTTCTTGTTTTGCTTAATCAGGCTCACCAGGCGTGACCTCACTTTTTCAAAGATTCTGCTTTTTGCTTTGTCAATCTACTCTTTTGTATACTTTTTTTAAAAAATTAATTTCTGATCTTACCCTTATTTTTTCTTTCTTTCCATACCTAGGTTTCATTTTCTGGGGTTTTATTTGTTTGTTTTGGGTTTGTTTGTTTGTTTTACTAAGCTATTGATATGAATGCTTAGGTTGTAGCTTTTTAGATTTTCTTCTCTTTTAATATTACTTTTATTCTAACTTTTAAACCATGTAAGACATTATTTTATTAGTTCAATTAGATTTACCCAAATATTTACCACTTTCTTTATGCATTTTCCCTTCTCACCTTTCATCTGAAATCATCTGCCTGAAGTGTATCTTTTAGAGTTTTCCTGATTGCAGACTCCGTATCTGTTAGTCTGTACATGTCTTTGTTTTGTTCTCATTCTTGGAAGATATTTCTAATGGGCATACAATTCCAGTTTGGCAATTATTTTCTTTTGGCACAGTGATGATATCATTACCCTATCTTATGCTTTAATCATCGCTATTGAGAGTCTAGCCATCAGATTGGAAATGTCTTTTTTCTCTGATACCTTTAAAATTTTTTATTTTTACCTTTGTGTTCTGTAATGTTATTCTGTTGTTTGTCAATATATATTTATTTATTCTGCTTAAGATTTAATAAACTACTTGAATCTGAGGATTGGTGTCTTTCATCAGTTCTGGAATTGTTAACTCTTCAAATAGTGTCCAAAATAAAATAAAGCAAGGTGGATAATAGTTAATAGAAATAGTTAATAGTTAATAATAGAAATAGTTAATAGTAATGGATAATAGAAAATATGACCTAGAAAGTTTTTTAAACAGTCAAATAAAATTTCTAGAATGAAAAATGAACAAAATTAACTCAATGATTAGACTCAACAGTAGAAGATACTAAAGAACATTAATGCCTGCCTCTACGGTGCCAGGGAATAACTGTCTTAGAGCAAAATGTTCTTTATCCTCATAATCATGGCAGCCTTGGCAATTAAGACAACAGTAATATTTATTATCTCAATAACAGGTGTCAGTATTCACAGAAATCATTATAGGAGTATCTACCAATTTATAGTTAGCATAGTCTGAAGACTACAATGATAGAAAAGGAAGTGGTAAAAGGAAAGAGTAATGGAAGAGTTATTCTACAAAGTTTGAAGGAATGTATTAAACTACATATGCACAATGATAATAGAAACCCAAAAGAAGCTAGTAAACTCACTATTGTTCTTGGCCGACAAAGCCATTATTACCAAACCACTGCTTGCAAGAGCGATTAGAAGAGGCAGTCAGAGGCTAGCGGCAACATAACAGAGAAGAACACTGCTGGTTTTCTTTGGCTCTGCACAGATCCATAGGTTGAGGTAGAACTTGTCACTACCTGCTCAAGCCCAGCTCCTAAACCACTTTTAGGACCTCTCTGTGCAAGTTCCAAGCAAGCTAAAATCACAAGCACTTTCCCTAAAAGGGACTCCTACTTCTATGGGTAAAAAGAATCTCTGCCCTTTTGCCGGGCGTGGTGGCTCACTCACGCCTGTAATCCTAGCACTCTGGGAGGCCGAGGCGGGCGGATTGTTTGAGCTCAGGAGTTCGAGACCAGCCTGAGCAAGAGCAAGACCCCATCTCTACTAAAAATACAAAGAAATTGTTCAGACAACTAAAAATATATAGAAAAAATTAGCCGGGCATGGTGGCGCATGCCTGTAATCCCAGCTACTCGGGAGGCTGAGGCAGGAGAATTGCTTGAGCCCAGGAGTTTGAGGTTGCTGTGAGCTAGGACGACGCCACAGCACTCTAGCCCAGACAACACAGTGAGACTCAGTCTCCAAAAAAAATAAATAAATAAATAATCTCTGCCCTTTGGATGCCAGTACAGCACTTTTCACAAACATAAAAGAGAAAATATTGGCTTTAAAATGAGTGATGTTAAGACAGGTGTCTACAAAAACCTGCTTCAAAGACATATATATTTGACTTTCCAAGAATCTACTATAACACATTTTCTACAATAATGATTAATAGAAGTGCTGGATATATGCCATCATTTCAAATAGTCCTTGCTTCTAATTTATGTCAGAAATAGTGCTGTGAATCTGGTACATTTTAAAAAATGCCAATACTTCTCTTATTAGTAAGTAGGGAAAATCAGTAAACAGGCTGAGTTTAATAGACTTATCAAAGTAGATTATAGTTGTAAGTAAAGAGAACCATATGCACGTTGAAAAACCACATACTCGTCTTTGGGGTTTTTTTTATTTTTATTTATTTTTTTTTTTTTTTGTCGTATCTTTCTTTTAAAAGAACAGAAAAAAATGAAGTCAGAGGAAGTAGACAAGTTTTATGATTAAGGCACAGAATAGAAATCCTTAAATTATTAATTGAAATACAAGTGTTCCTAAATGTTCCCCACAAGTCACTTACGGGCTCTGGGTAGTTAGAAACAATTATTTTGAATAAACGCAGTATAGATTTGCTTGAACTCGTCTGTTGGACAGATAAAAACATCAGATTCTTCTCTATATTAAAATTAGTAGTTCAAAAAAGGTATTTGGGTACATTTGACACTTAAGCAAATAGTCATTTTATCTTTTCTCTGCTTTTCAATGAATCATCCTGGTAAACAAGCATTTGAAGAAAAGACTCAAAGAAAGCTCATATCTGTAACCCATGGGAGTTGGTAATGATAATTGAAAAATTTTTTAGGGAGACAGGTTAAAATGAAATATCAAATTAAAAGCCTGGCTTAAGAAAGCAGACGCAATGTTAGTACTGTACCAATTACATATTAAAATTCCAGCCACTATCAATTAAAGACATAAGTATGGCAAAATTGTGGCCATAATCACAAAGGGATCAATAACTCTCATGCTTTTATATCTGAATTAAGATATACATTACTTTTGGAGCTTTGTGATTTTAAGAAAAGTCACATCATCTAAGTCCCTTTGTTGGTAAAAACAATAGGGCTGAACTGGGTATTTTCTGTGATCCCTAAAAAATCTAAAATATCTGTAAATATACTTCTCCCTGGCAATTGATTCTACCTTTATTTGGATTACTCCTGACCCTAAATCCTGTACCGTCCTCTCTTAAAGACTACTACCTTAAATATACACAGGTATAAGATTCTTGGTTGAACATAGGCCATTGGAATAAACCATCAAGCCTGTGGTAACAAGCACCTGGAACAC
>RJWJ010041304.1:0-13559 GCA_004363605.1 Indri indri | reverse complement strand
TTATTAACTTCATGCTGTTTAGTGATGTCAAGTGATCTTGTTTCTATGCTTGTTTTCTTGCACTTCCTTTCATCAATATAGAAACTCAGTGAGAGCAGAAACCTTGTCCACCTGCCTGTCTAATTGTCTAGCCCCTAACTTAGCACTTGGTACACAGTGGGTACGAGGTATATGTTGGTTGAATGAAAAAAAAAAATCACGGGTAGCAGAGCTTGTTCCCTTTGTGTCAGACAGGATAAAATCATTAGAGCTATGTTATATATTGGAGATACATATATCCAATTTATATATAAGATGTCTCCAATGCGCTTTTTCACTATTATTGCAAGGAGGTGTCAGTTGTTGCCAACACATTGACAATTTTCCTGAGAGCGGAAAGTGGCCAGAGCAATAAAGTAGAATGACCTCAAAGGACCAACTGTGGCCATAAGCACAGAGATTATAAGGAGAATATTACTACCGTGAAATGACAGCTCATCGGAAATGG
Organism: Indri indri; assembly: GCA_004363605.1. Classification (NCBI taxonomy): domain Eukaryota; kingdom Metazoa; phylum Chordata; class Mammalia; order Primates; family Indriidae; genus Indri; species Indri indri. The sequence goes on along the minus strand of RJWJ010041304.1, from coordinate 13,072 downwards.
AAATATAATAGTAGAAAACCTTTTTATTTTTTCCTTCCAGGGATTGAAATCAAAGAAGAACCTTTTACAATTCCTCACCCAAAGGCATTTCTCTATTTCCCTATGAGATAATTCAGCAAGATTTTCATTTCCATGTGATATACATTAGTCTTTTGAATGTTTGGAGGGACAGGCTTTATCTCAGACAGTTTCTGGAGTATAATGTAAATTCTCGTATGTGTCTTAATCTTAATCCCACCTTAACCCATCTTTACTGGGGGGACCAGAGAGTGAAAACCAAGAGGAAAATGGGTACCAGTTCTCAAATTGTTTAATCTAATGTTCTCATCTATATTTTCCTGGTCAGAGGATTCTAGACCATCCAAATGCCCACTCTTGCTGGACACGGGAACTCTATGTAGTTTTTTTTCTCATTGCAGCACCTATGGAATATAAAACCCTGTGCAATCCAAGAGTAAGTGCTTTGTCATATACAAACATGTGCTAGCCCACAGGATGTAGGTAAAAATCATGGTGTGAATTTCAAAGCCACTCATCTTTTCAAGAGCTATTTGTCTCTAGTTACTTGTCCTCCTTGCATGGGGTGGAATATGGACGGGAGAGCGGAAAAACCATCTTTAAGCAACTGGACAAAGACGCCTCTCCCAGAGATGGCGAAACAAGAAAGAAAACGGTTTTATTCTGGACAATTCCGAATGAATCTACAGTACAGAACTTCCGGTTTCCCAAAACACCCATCCGCTCAGACGTTTTTATACAAAAAGAAAAACTTCCATCTTGGTCAGAACAGCGTCGTGTGGTCCATTGAGGCACATGAAAGTTAATAACATTTTTTGATTTGTGATCAAGGAAAAAACCCAGACAATGTGCCTTAAGAGGACATAGCACTGAAAGCATCAGAAACACACAAGTGGGTAGTTTCAGAAAGATGAAGTGGAGATTGAAAACCAGACAAGACCAGAGAATTACTTGAACCATAATAGTTAAGCTAAACTGTGTGTGTGTGTATAGTCAACAGATACATTGTTAATAATCAGAAATGCAATTTGATTTCAGAAAATAATGTGTCTATTATACTTTTGTTTCTTTTAAACATCTATATCATGATTTGTAATAGCCTTTATAATGGGCCCTGGCTTCTGTGATTCTTAACACTTTATTTTTGTCATCATATTTGAGAATCCCTTCAGGGGTTGTGACATTCTAAGCAAACTCTGCATCTGGCAAAGGAACATTAACCCAAGACTGTGTGCATTAAGAATACCTTTGTTATCGATGGAGGTTGCAAGCAAAGTATTAGTAATAATGATTAATTTCCTATTTCCTAATGAGAAAAAGTCCTCTCACTTCATATCATTTTGGAGATGTCTTCTTTATATTGAAATAATGATTTTGATATAAAGATTTTCCTTCTCAGTAGTTCATCAGGGGTTTTCTCATTAATTTAGAAGTGGAAAGAGCCCTCATGTCTCTACAAAATCCATAACTCAACATATCCTAACATTGAATTGCTTCTGGTTGTCTTTCTGCTAAGGCACAAACCTTTCTATTTGCATCCCGTGAATTGAGAGGGAATTTTTATTTCTGATTTTCTACCATAAATCTTTTTTTTTTCCATTTTTAAAAAAATTTTTGCATATTATGGGGGTACAAATGTTTAGGTTATGTATGTTGCCCTTTTCCCCCCGCCCCCCATCAGAGCTTCAAGCGTGTCCATCCCCCAGCTGGTGCGCATCACACTCATTACATATGTATATACTTAGCCCCTCATCCTCCCTCCCGTCTGCCCGACACCCAATGAATGTTATTCCTATGTGTGCACTTAGGTGTTGATCAGTGAAACCAATTTGCTGGGGAGTCCATGTGTTGCTTATTTTTCCGTTCTTGGGATACTTCACTTAGTAGAATGGGTTCCAGCTCTTTCCAGGAGAATACAAGAGGTGCTAGATCACCATTGTTTCTTATAGCTGAATATTACTCCATGGTATCATATACCACATTTAATTAATCCACTCATGTATTGATGGGCATTTGGGTTGTTTCCACATCTTTGCAGTTGTGAATTGTGCTGCTATAAACATTCGGGTGCAGGTGTCTTTTTTACAGAATGTCTTTTGTTCTTTTGGGTAGATGCCCAGTAATGGGATTGCTGGATCAAATTGTAATTCTGCTTGTATCTCTTTAAGGTATCTCCATATTGCTTTCCACAGAGGTTGCACTAGTTTGCAGTCCCACCAACAGTGTATGAGTGTTCCTAGGTCTCTGCATCCACGCCAACATTTATTGTTTTGGGACTTTTTGATAAAGGCCATTCTCGTTGGAGTTAAGCGTTATCTCATTGTGGTTTTGATTTGCATTCTACCATAAATCTTAAATTATGTGACTCCTTGGGACACATCGCCAAAGTGGTTGAATCCTTCAGTGAGAGCCGTCACCACCCCCTGGAAATGCGCTGGTGCCCTGCAAGAACCTTACCGGAAACGAATACTGTATTCTGAGGTTCTGAGCTTCTCCAGTTGTACCAACCACTTACCTGTCTAAATAAAAAAAGTTAACGCTCTTTTGAAAGTGCCTGATTCCTTCTGGATATGACTTAATGATTGGGTGTTGGTAAACCCTCACGGTAAGTGTACGGTGAGATACATTTGAACACTCGAATTTGTGTGTCAATTTGTTAGATAAATATCATAGTGTAAATAATATTCAATGCTATTTAGTTTGCTACATATCAAATATTAATAATAAAACAGGAAGAGAGGAAGTGCATTCTAAAACACCACGTGTTCATATTTCTGTCTATATTAAACTCACTTAACAGTTTTCTTAGAGCTACACATTTTCCCTTCAGAAATGGGTAGAGATGGTGATTTTCCTTGAAATCAGAAAAAAAGGGAAATATCCATTGGCTTTACCTCCATTTGTCAAAACCAGTGATTATATAACTGAATGTAAAAGATTAGAATATACACACCGGTTCTGGGTTAATCCTCCTCTATTGCCTCTGGGAGAATTTTATGAAAAGAAAAGATATCCATGTATCCTGACAATTTGAAGGCCTCTAGGGAAATAGCGTTTGGAGGACTTCTTAAACGTGTAGCCTTTGTCAAAAGCTTATTTTAATGCAGTTCTGAATTATTCTGTGAATACTCAACATCTCCTCTGCACTCAAAATTAAATTAAATACAAAACAATTTGGGAACTTGCTTGTGGTGTTATGAATGTTGATCTTGCGGCCTCGGTAATCCTATGTTACACAGAATGAATAAAGAAAAAGAAAAGGCAGGATTTCCCTCCTGTAAATAGAAGAGAGGACCTCAAGTTGCACATGTACTAGAATATAATGTTTTGACTTAATTCAGAAAATCAACCCAGCTTCCTTACCTAATCTGCAGAAAATTTGCTTATGTGTCACGCAGCCCAGGAGAGGCAAATAAAAAGTGGTCATGGTTTATTTTTTTTTAATGCCTAGTGGCTGATGGCATATCAATTTTTCCCAACTTACATACACTCTTTTTTTTTTTACTTTAGAATACATTGTAGAATACAGACTGAATTTGCTAATCAAGCTAGAACACATAATAAATTGTTTTCTTTTATAATAAAACTATAAATTGAAATAAATTCAACCATTTTTACCTAAGAGCTTTTTTGTTTGTTTGTGTATGGTGGCTCACGCCTGTAATCCTAGCATTTTGGGAGACCGAGGCAGGAGGATCATTTGAGGTCAGGAGTTTGAGGCCAACTTGAGCAAGAGTGAGACCCCGTCTCTACTAAAAATAGAAAAATTAGCTGGGCATGGTGGTGCACGCCTGTAGTCCCAGCTACTCGGGAGGCTGAGGCAGGAGGATCGCTTGAGCCCAGGAGTTTGAGGTTGCTGTGAGCGAGGTTGATGCCACAGCACTCTAGCCTGGGAGACAGAGCAAGACTCTGTCTCAAAAAAAAAAATTGTTTTCCCCATGTTTGCACTGAGTTGAGAATGGCGGTTACCTCCCTGGTACTTGGTCAACCAACCAGAGATCTTTGACAGTCACATGCCTTCCAAGTCTGAGACTTGCAAGAAAACATGAGAACTGGTCATAAAACTCAATATTCCACAGTAAAAATTATTACTGTAAACTTTAATACAAAAGGGGGAAAAGTGACAAAGCCACCTTAAAGAACATGAAGGGCTGCACACGCGTATTATAGATGGAAGTTACGATCATGTTTGAAGATAAGTTGCACGGAAGATTTGAAAATGAATCACCTCCCTTCTCAGTATAACCGGTGGGTCACAGAGACAGTGACCATAAAAATCAGAAAAGTCTGGAACTGAATGAAAATGAAGATGTACATCTCAAACTCAGTTCAATAATGTTAAAATTAAGACGCCAGAAGGAAATGGAAAACAAACCGCACACTTAATAGAAGTTTTTGGCAAGGATTTTAATTGACTAAGTGCTAGAATTTGTGATATGAAAATCAGTCTTAGGAATCTGCTGGGAAAAGTTAAAAAGAATGGAAAATTTGGCTGGAGTAGCATGTCCTGGATGCTCAGGCATGTCATGGAATAAGAACCTTGAATGGCTGCTGAAAATTTATTTTATGTTAATTTGAGGTAAACATATCCCAAAACTTGAGAAAGATGGGATTTTTTTTTTTTATCATTTTTGCGTTCGTGGACAAGTCTTGCAGTTTGCAAAGGTGTATAGCTAGAATGTCTTTACTAGCAGCGGCGCACTTGTTCAAAATTATACACATTTTTATTTAACATGCTTGCCATAAATTTTATTTTACATCACACTGATGTCATTCCTTCTGCTTTTTCTCTGTCTGCACTGATCCAATCCAAAGTCAGTCATTCTTTGAACTTTCTGAATCATTTACGTTATCTATGCTTGCTTAATTGATATAGTTTTTGATGTAATCACTATCTTTCTGTTTTTATAGGGAAGGTCAAAAAATTCATTTACATTGCCATGACTGATATATGTAGGTACACTTTCAAAATACTGATTTATGCCATAAACATGGTTTTATTGGTGTTAGGATATGTAGCTCTTCATTATAAAGCATTGCATTTATACATTTTTGTATGTTTACATATATTTACATATATACACACATACAAATATGTGCATATATCTGTACGGAGATTCATGTGAACACACTATATATACACACAAAAATACATATATAATCTGTTTCTGAAATAATATGCATTTACTTTTGTAAACTACAAACACAAACATACTTTTCATCTCAGCTATCTTCTACTTATTAGTTTCATTGGTAAAAAGTGGTGTTTTAGACATTGTAATATTCAATAATTAGTTTTTCTTGTTCATATTCTCTTTGAACAGACATTTGTGTAATATTCTGCAACAACATAATTATTACACCACATTTCTCTGACATTAAAATCTTTAATTTTGCTCGGTAGCAATGACATCAGAAATGCGTGTCTTGCCTTGTTTATACAGCTATGCATCCCTTAGACTGTTTTTTTTACCATCTGATCATCCACTTCTCCTTTCATAGAATTTATGCTGTCTTCAATTTTATTGAACAGAGTAAGTAGCCTCTTTCCAGCTTTTATAACAGCTTTTTATGTGATGTATTTTTCCAATTACACTCTCTGTGGTCAGCAGGATTGCTAACCTTTCCAGTTATTTAACATAATTATTTCTATATTTTGATTTCCTTGCACTCAGCTGGCTCAAAAATATCTTTTTCTTGTTGTTTTGGTTTCTGGGTGTCAGTGTCTCATAACTTGTAAATGTCTGGGTACTTTATGTGGTCACCAAAGACCAGGTTGCTTGTCCGAGCGAGGTACGCCGGTGTGTCTTGGTTAAGACTGCAGAATTGGAAGTCAACCTGCTGGTGGAAATCCCAGCTCCAGGAATTATTACATTGTATCCTTGAGCAAGTTACTGAACTGCTCAGTGCCTCACCGAAATTGCAATCATGACAGCACCAACTGCAGAGAATAGTCTCCAGCAACAAGGAGATTAAGGTATCACATCCACTGAAGGCATGAAACACCTTACAGGCATTGGCCTAGAAGTGGCGTGCAGTTTCCTATCAAACCTTGCACCTTTGCCTTTGGGCATATATTCCTGCAAAGAGAGATGTCTAATTTTTGCATTATTTTTATTGGTTCACAGACAATTTCCTCTTTGCCCCACTCTCCCTTGTAGATGCTTAAAATGCTTAAATTAAAAAATTTCTTCTTTGATATGAAACATATAGATATGTGTGTGGGTGTGTGTGTGTGGGTGTGTGTGTGTGTGTGTGTGTGTATCTTTTGCATTGATTTTGCTTGGTTCTTGGTGAGACCTTTAATCCACAAATAGGGATCTAATTTATATGGATTCAGGAAACTTCCCCAGAGCATGTATATTTCATCCATGTTTCTCTTCTGTTTTCTTTGTTTCCATCTTCCCTTGAGTTGTGCTTTGTTTTGTTTTCAAGAAAGATCCATGTCCTTTGGGCATTGCAATACTGTTTGCTCTGAGAGTCAGCTAACTAGATGTCCTGTGGGGTAGATTCACCTCCTACCCCACAACCTTCTTCAAGGGATAGACCCAGATCTAACAGATATTTGCTTCTCCAAAGGTCACTACCAAAGTGCCAGGGACTACGCAGTCCATCAGTAAACAATCCTCCCAGGATGACCCAGAGGATGTCACGGAGCAGAGAAAGACTATCGTATAAGGGTACGGTTGGAAAACATCTGTTGTTCACAGTGTTTAGATGGGATGGAAGCGGAAAACTGTGGTGAGTCAACAAATTGCCATGACAGACTATGTTGTCCAAGCTTGCAGAAGAAAACTAGACGAGGAGAAATGCTTACGGATGCCCTACAAAATGAATATCAACTATATGATTGAGTTTTGCTTGCAATTTGGGATACCATACAAGAATTGACTTGTTCTCAGAGTTCAGGAATGCCACAATTTCTTGTTTGATATATGCGTTCTCTCTCCCTCATCACCCGTCTTTGGTATACCATGGGCTCCATCATGGGATATAATGTGTTCATACATGTAAGATGATTAGAACAGAATTTGATATGTAACCGTGGTAGAAGTGTTAGGTGTTACGGTTGGAAGTGGAATTTAGGCCATGAGTTTGCTGATTTCAGACCTTGGAGTTTCTTAGCCTGCATAATTGCATGAGCTGATTCCTTACTACATGCATATACGTATATATATATATATATATGTACTGTTTCTATGGGGAACCCAGATTAATACAGGAATGCATATAACTCCTTCCATCCCAGAGTCCCTTGTTGTTATATAATTCCAGATACATAAAAAATATTTTCATACACACACACATATTTTATTCAGAACTAGGACAATGTTTTTAGTAGACTAAATCAAATTAGGTGATGAAAACTCTCTCTCCATCCAGTAAATTAATGCATGCCACTTTCCTGTCTTTGAACTGTGGAAGTTTGGCCTTTGAAAGGTACCCTTATTGAGTAAAGGGTTCTTCTAGTAGATGATGGACGATGTTTTCTGAAAAAGCAAAAGGAAAGCAGCACTTTTTAAAAATTTTCTGATGCTTTATTTCGTGTTCGTACAAAAAGACAGACGTTGCGACAAATTTCTGTACGCGTGCATCTGTGCAGGAACCCTTTACCAACTAAATCGGGGACGTAAAATGGAAATCCCACAGCACTGGAGTGCAGAAAATAAAACCAGATAACTCATTGTTTAAACTTGATACATAGCATGCTAAAGAAATCTCTAAACTGGTTAAGAATGCAACCTTGTGGCAGCAAACCTTTCAAATCCTCAAATGCTTTCAATTTGATGAAAAGAAGAAAATGTAATAATTATTTTGAAACAGAACACATTGAGATGCTTCCACTGGGTAGCACGTGTGAGCAAAATGTTTCTTTCAGGGAACAGTTACATGCTACACTATCATCTTTATTTTTTCTTTTGGAGTACTTAACAATATTAAAACTAATTTAAAATTATATTAAAAATTTGGCACTTTATATCCCAGATTTAAAAGGTGAGGATTATAAATCAGTTGGTATGTAAATGTATTTTTGTTACAAAGGACTTTAATGTCAAATGACTTTGTATTTGTCATCAAAGTGACAAAAGTGACTTTGTATTGTTACATTAAAAGTGTAACAGCAGTTAGTACCCCTGTAGACAAACGACTGGTACAAATTGAGCACAACCATTTGATATGGATACACTAACAGGTACACACATACACACACTCTGTGAATCATTTTCCAGAAAAGAGAACCAGATATACGTTTATAGCCACTGTGACCTTTGTTGACATTGAGACCGTTATTTTATAGCATATAACCCCTTTGGTTCACCTTCCCTCAATTTTAATGAGCTCTAAAAAAGTTATCTGACAGCCGAACTATAAAGAAACGTAGGCATGTCATTACATTGCTTGAGGGCTTCTTCCAACTGCATGCTAACACGTGCATTTATGATAAAGCAGATGGGATGAGAGCGTACGTGGAGAGAAAGGTGGAGATTTGCAACTTACCAAATGCCCTTCCTGGGTGAGGTATTGTTCAAACGCTCTATTCTCAAGTCAGTAATCGTTTGACACCTTGACTCTGCTAAATGCTGAAATAATCATGGTTTTGTCCCTGTGCATATGCTTTGAGTTTCTCATAATTTTCCTAACAATGATCTCTAAGTGCGTCTCTAGTTATGACTTCGATGAATTCATTTGCAATGCAAATGAATACAGCAGCCAGTATAGGATGCGTAAGAGGGAAAAAGGGAAACCAGACTCTTGTCTTTTTTCTTAATTCATTGACATCATTTCAGCCAAGTCCTTGTTTCTCTGCATCATAAAAATCATCTATTTTTGTTGAACTATGAGCCTGTCATTCTGTACATCAAAAGGGGTTCAATGTTGGCCGTTGCATACAGACAAATGCACGTTCGAGGCAGGTCCATTTTCTTATTTTATTTATTTTAATTTTTAGTGATATATCGTAGTGGTCATTTTCTTATTTTTAAAAAGAGGCCATACAGGTCAAATCTAAGCCTGCGTTTATCTAATTCTGAGAGGGAAAAGTAATTGATTTATTTATTAGGTTCATTAAAAAGTGTTTATACCTGCCCGGCATTTTGTTGGGAGCTGTAAGTAAACAACGGAAAACTTTTCTTAATAAGCCTCTAAGTGCAAGTCCAAGAGGGGACTATTTTAATATAAGGTTTGACATTGGTGATGCATGCTGCTGGGTTATGCTAACCTTTTTTTATCTTTCTCCATCACGCCTACCTCTCTTTGGGCTTTTCCTCCTACCCTCAGCAGCTCTGCTGGGTGCCCTGTGGCCTTTCTTCCTGCCTGGAGTCTGTCCCTGGGCCCATGGTTGATGGGGTCCCACAGCTCTCTTTGCACTTGGTATCTCATTCTTCCTCAGCTCCATCGATGTGTCTGTCCCCCAACCGAGTACTAACCAGGCCCCACCCTGCTTAGCTTCCAACATCCGCTGAGATTGGGTGTGTTCAAGGTGGTATGGCCATAGACAACCCCATTAAAGAGTGGGCAAAGGACATGAACAGAAACTTTTTAAAGGAACACAGACTAATGGCCAACAAACATATGAAAAAATGCTTGACATCTCTAATCATCAGGGAAATGCAAAACAAAACTGCAATGAGATATCACTTAACTCCAGTGAGAATGGCTTTTATCAAAAAGTCCCAAAACAATAAATGTTGGCGTGGATGCGGAGATATAGGAACACTCATACATGCTGGTGGGACTGCAAACTAGTGCAACCTCTGTGGAAAGCAATATGGAGATACCTCAAAGAGCTACAAGTAGAACTACCATTTGATCCAGCAATCCCACTACTGGGCATCTACCCAAAGGAAAAAAAGACAGTCTATAATAAAGACATCTGTGCTCAAATGTTTATAGCAGCACCATTCACAATTGCAAAGATGTGGAAACAACCCAAGTGTCCATCCATCCATGAGTGGATTAATAAAATGTGGTCTATGTACACCACGGAGTACTATTCAGCTATAAGAAACAATGGTGATGCAGCACCTGCTACATTTTGCTGGATGGAGCTGGAACCCATTCTCCTAAGTGAAATATCACAAGAATGGAGAAACAAAAGTGAAATATCACAAGAATGGAGAAACGAGCTCCACGTGTACTCACCATCAAATTGAGGCCATTCCTGATGAATGAAAGTTCACACATGCAGGTCTTCTAGATCTGTGGTCCCCAACCCCTGGGCCACAGACTGGTACCGGTCCCTGGCCTGTTAGGAACCGGGCTGCACAGCAGGAGGTGAGCGGCAGGTGAATGAAGGAAGCTTCATCTGTATTTACAGCCGCTCTCCATCACTCGCATCACTGCCTTGGCTCCACCTCCTGTCAGATCAGCAGTGGCATTAGATTCTCGCAGGAGCGCAAACCCTACTGTAAACAGTGCATGGAGGGATCTAGGTTGTGGCTTCTTATGAGAATCTAATGCCCAAGGATCTGAGGTGCAGCTGAGGCGGTGATGCTGGTGCTTGGGAGCGGCTGCAAATGCAGATTATCATTAGCGAGAGATTTGACTTACAATAAATGTAACGCACTTGAATCGTCCTGAAACCATCCCTCCCCACCATCTGTGGAAAAATTGTCTTCCATGATTCTGGTCCCTGGTGCCAAAAAGGTTGGGGACCACTGCCCTAGATTCTAGGTTTCTTCACACCTTTATGTGAGAGTGAAAATCGTACGACCAAAAAAGTGAGTTAGAGTGAAAGGTGTGGATCATGTCTAGACATAGTTAAGAATACTTGAAATGAGATTTTTTTTTTGCCCAGAGAGGAAAAGCTTGGAGAAGCAGGTTAAAATATTTTGAGTTGGATTCTGCAGGCAATAGACAGCAAGTACAAGTTTCAGACAAAGTGGCAGACACAATTATTATACCACTGACTTACGGAGAGCGGGTTCCCCAAACAGAGAGGCAGGAAGTAGTGGCTACTGGAGTGAGAGTATCCAAAGACCGCATTTATAAAGAGTGGATTGGGGACATCTGTTGAGATACTCTAAACTGAAAAGCGATGATTAAATTTTTCATTTGCAGCCTCAAATGGAATTTTCAAACTCATTAGAGAAACTTAAATAACATGAGAAACGATTAAAAAAAAAAAGGATGACGGTTATGCAGAATCTAAATTATGCAGCTACTGTTATTATCACGGAGATTAAAAAAAAGACTCACTGTGAAAATGACAACGCATTCTATCGTGAATTGTATTGAGCTAAAGAGAGAAGTTAACCTGACACAGCGAGGAATGAGAAAATCCATTCTCCATTCTACTCGTTGAACAAATATTTATTAAGAACCTTCGGTATGCCAGAGAGTGAGAGAAATGCCAAAATTTGTAAGCTTTGGTGTGTGTCCACAAGGGGACAAAAAAAATCACAGGAAAAAAAATAAAACATAATAAACAATAAACAAGATGCTTAACATGCGTCATATACATGCTTGTATATACATTCATGGCAAGGAGAATGCACATTTGCTCTGATGGACGGGAGCAAAATTTTAAAAATATACGTATAGGTTAAAAAAGTAGATTAGGAGGATAGGCAGCTGCCAGTGAGATTGGAAGAGGAAACAGGTCACAGTGCAAGTGAAAAACATGTCTTATTCAGCATGCAAAGTGTTCAGCTGGGTCAGTTGTTGCTAATATAGGGAGTGTGATGTCCACGTAAAAGAAGGCAAACTCTAAAATAGTTTAAAGAGGTTTATTCCGAACCAAATTGGAGGACCATGGCCCGGAGCCACGCCCAAGAAGCCTTGAGCAAATGGACTCGCCGTGGCTGGGTCACAGTTTGGTTTTATACATTTTAGGGAGAGAGGGGTTACAGGTAAAGTCGCAAATCAGTACACGGAAGGTGGATGTTGGTTTGGCCCGAAAAGGTGCGTTATCTCAAAGTGTGTGTGGGCTTACACGTTATAAGTGGGTTTAAAGACTCTTTGGATTGTAATTAGTTTAAAGGAATGAAACTTTGACTAAAGGTTTGGAATGTTTTAAGTTAAGATAAGGAGGTCGGTTAATCAGAGACAAGCCACCAGCCACATATTTGTTGTGTAAACTGAGGACCTGCAGGTGTGTCTTGCACAGCCTTAGCCTGTCAGTGAGTCACAAAGGATGTCTCTAAGAAGTGAGGGGCATAAAGACACAGGTCTGTCCTCCCTCCTCGTGGCCAGTAGCTCAGTTTTAGGATCTCCCTTTGGCCAAGAGGGGGTCCATTCAGTCAGCCAGTTGGGGGTGGGGCACTTAAGATTTTATCTTAGTTCACAGTGAGGATGACTGAGAGAGGATGGACGGGTGTGGCCACAGTCTGCTTGCAATTCTTAAGAGCTTCACTACACAGTCATAGGAACCTGAGCCGGTGGAAATAGAATTAAGAGACCATACAGAAAGGGAAACAGAGGCAGTGAATGCAAACAACTTATTGAGGAACGTTTCTGAGAAGGGGAACAGAGACAGGAGGGAAGGTGGTTGAAAGATCTCGGGAAATTTCACCCCAAAGTATGACTGCTTGGTACAAAGAGTATTTTGAATTAAAGATCCCTGGAGATTGACAGGCCTTGGAAGGGGCTTCCCCTCTATCTGCATGAGCAGAGGACCCATGAAAAAGAACAGTGGACTTCCCTTCCCCTCCCTGTTACCTTAATATATTGCAGGAAAGAAGATCGAGAATGCAACCAGACCTGGCCCAAATCATTTTAAAGGTAATACCTGTCTCTCAGGTTAACTGATAAGTCTATCTATTTCCCATATCTATCCATTCTCTCAGGTATCTATTCAACCTCCCCAGCAACCACTTATTGCCCCTAAACAGAATTACCTATATACCTCCTCTGTACCCCTCCAAAAGTATATAAATTTCTGGAGCTCACTGGGACATTGGGTAATCACTCCATGATTCTCCCCATGGGCTTGGTAAATAAACCTCTTTCTCTTACTAATCTGCCTTAATTGTGAGTTCATTTTTCAGTGAAAAGACCCCACATGGTCTAACATTATATTTCAAATGTATTTTTTTTTTTTTTTTGAGACAGA
>RJWJ010041303.1:0-13552 GCA_004363605.1 Indri indri | reverse complement strand
TTTGAGACAGAGTCTCACTCTGTTGCCCGGGCTAGAGTGCCATGGCATCAGCCTAGCTCACAGCAACCTCAAACTCCTGGGCTCAAGCAATCCTCCTGCCTCAGCCTCCCAAGTAGCTGGGACTATAGGCATGCACCACCATGCCCGGCTAATTTTTTCTATGTATTTTTAGTTGTCCAGCTAATTTCTTTCTATTTTTTTTAGTACAGACAGGGTCTCGCTCTTGCTTGGTCTGGTCTCGATCGCCTGAGCTCAAACGATCCACGCGCCTCAGCCTTCCAGAGTGCTAGGATTACAGACATGAGCCACTATGCCCGGCCCCTCCTTCTTTGTTATATTAGGGCTGGGTTTACTATTATTCTGTCCAACATCACTCCTGTCAATTCTTTGAGATTTCACTATCTATAAAAATGCTTCCAATATTTAAATCTCTCAGAAACTTGATCTCCTATCCTGTGTCAGAGCCATACATCCTTATGATTATACCCCAGTGCTTGTAACCAATGACTACCATAATCTGCCTCCATAATTTGAGCATTATACCTCCCACTTCCTCTCTTTCTGGCTCACTCCTTCTAGTACTCCAAATCCAACGATCCTTCAAAAATCAGGACATATCTGATTCTATGACTTGACAATGTCCTTTAGCCCCCTAAGACACTCATTTTCCTCCTTAATCATATTAAATTCCACAGTCAATTATTATAATAATTGTTTTCCCCTTCATACATACTCAGCCTCCTTGCCCTCTGCTTGCAGCCACACAAATGAATATGTCTGAGAAAAGTATAAAATTGTGCTGAATAGCCACTCTTTATAATCATGATCATTAACCTCAAACGGTTCCTTAATGCTTCCAGTAATCATATTTTATTTTGCTACTCTAGTTCATGCTTCCATTCAACTAAAATGCTGCTCCTTAGTTGCTCTTTTCTTAAGCTTCCGAAATCTCCTCCATCCTCATTCTCAGCTGATCATTTGCTTGCTATTTTAGGGGCTGGCTACATAATTTTTAAGACTAGGTGCAGAAAGAAAATGCAGGGCATGTTGTTTAAAAAGCAGAAAAAATTACCACCAAAGGCACTCAAATATACAGCTTTTTCCTTCTACAGTCTCTCTGTCTCAAAATACCATGTCATTTTTAAATTTAGTACTTAATGTCATTCTAAGTAAAGAAAAATACAAAATTTAAGTTACTAGCATGGATTCTACTATTCATTTTTATATTGTGGAATGCCAGTTTTAAGTGTAAATATAAAACATTTAACCCATATACATAGTAACCAAAATCACACAATTTATATTTTGTAGCACACACATGCATATGTATTTTGTTCTTACCAGAATAGTAGCAATGCTGCACAAAACTAAATTGTTTCTTTTTTACTTCTTGATGGGTGCACATTCTACTTAAACTCTACCCTCAGCTTACTGATGAGTAAGGAAGGACTGAAAGGAAATGGAACTGCAGGTTGCCCTGTCTTTCCCCTAATTTTTGTGTCATCATTTTCACTGTATATAATCAGTTGAGACAAGAAAGTCGCATAAATAAGAAAAGATATAATAGGGTTCCTTTATCGTGTGTATTTCTTGGAACATTATTGATTTTTTTCTGAGTTGGAAGCAAGTTCTTGTTTGTACAAACCCAAAGTGTGGTTTCTTGGGCTTTCTGAGTCATAGATTCGCTCACCTTCCCATTACTTTGGGTCTTGCGGAACTCCCGTGCATCGTGGGTCCACTGGAATTCTGTGTTCGAGGGCATCACAAATGCTATATGTGAATGAGGAGGCAAGGTACAGTGAATACGTAATATTGTACAGTGAATACATCTCCTCTGTTCACACTGTCATGCCCTTGTCTCATCAGATTTTGCAAAACAAGTTCAAAGATAAAATTGTTAAGAATTTCATAACATTGATAGCGGTGAATTAAAATAAGTAGGAAGCCTTTCTGAGCATGGGGCCCTGTGTAATTGCATGATTTGAATACCCATGAAGCCGTCCCTGTCCTATTTCATGAAAAATATAAATAATCAGAAGAGAACTTTCATAATCTCCTGCCACCACACCATCACTCCAACCTGCCTCTGCACCATAGCCCCAGCTTCCCTCCCACTTAAATGAACAGTTTACACTGCTCTGTAAGTTTCAGCCATCCACATTTATGTTGAAACTCTCCCTTTCTAACTATTGAAGATATTATATTTCTCCCTTCTCTCTCCTACATCCTCTTTGCTAGATCATTCTCATTAGCAAATAAACATATTGTTATTTCTTTTACATTGAAAAGAAACCCCTTCTTTTGACGTTGGCACTCAGGCTGTCATGCCATTTATCTCCCTATCTTTAAAGCAAAACTCCTTGAAAGAACAGTTTATTCTTGCTGAGTCCAATATCTCTTCTCCCTTTCTCCTTCGAATTCACTCCAATTAGGCGCAATCATCCAACCCACCTGTGATCACTAGTAGCATTGTTTCACTAATACGTGTGGTCAGGTTATGGTCAAATTCTCATCTTATTTTATCTATTGCAGCATTTGACAAAACTGATCTCTCTCTAATCTTTGAAATCCTCTCTTTACCTGGCTTCTTTGGTAGTTAAGCTTATGTGTCACCTCAGCTAGGCCATGGAACCCAGATATCTGGTTGAACACCACACTGGATGTTGCTGTAAAAAAAAATTGTTTAGATGAGACCAACATTTAAACCATTAGACCTTGAGTAAAACAGATTGCCTTCCATAATGTAGGTGGGCCTCATCCAATCAGTTGAAGGCCTTAAGAGAGAGGAAAAAACCAAAACCAAAAACAACTAAGGTCCCTGAAGAAGAGGAAATTCTGCCTCCAGACTGTCATTGAACTTGAGCTGCAATGTCAACTCTTCCCTGGGCCTACAACCTGCCAACCTACCCTGCAGATTTTTGACTCTGCAATTGTGTGAGTCAATTTCTTAAAACCATCCTCTCTCTCTCTCTCTCTCTCTCTCACACACACACCCTATTGGTTGTGGTTCTGTAGAGAACCCTGAATAATACAGCTTCCAAGACTATAGTCAACCACTTATTTTTGCTATTACCGCTCAAGTACTCCAAATGAGTCTCTTTTGCAATTTCTCCCCATTTCCCCAATGCCTAAACTCTGGAGAACTGAAGGGTTTGCCTTTAATTGCCTCCCTATTTATATTTGCTCTCTTGGTGATTTCATCCAAACATATGGCTTAAATACCATCTAAATGCTGGTAACTCTCAATTTTTTTCTCTAGCACAAAAGACTCCACTGAACTTCAGACTCATCAAGTCTACTTATTTTGCATCCTCCCTTGGATGTCCAGTGGGTACCCCAAATTTAACGTGTCTGAGAATAAGCTCCTAACATATGACCTCCCCTCAAAAAATCACTCTATCCTCTTTTTGACTTTCCCAACCCAGTAAATGAGCGCTCCATTACTTTAGTTGCTCAGCCAAACACTTTGGAGTTATCTTGAACTCTTCTCTTCCTTTAATACTCCACATTAAATCAGCAAATATTGTTGGATGTATTTTCAAAATGCATCTAGCTTCTAATCATTTCTTCATATGTGCATTTCGATCTCTTCTGGCCCATGCCACCATCCTCCTGCTACTTGATTATTGCAGGAACTTGCTAACTGGTGTTCCCTTTCCTGTCATCATCTTCTACCCACTGCCTCCTGTCCTCCTTCCTATCAATTTCAATTCAACAGCAAGAGGTATCCTGTTGGTATTAAATCAGATCATATCATTTTTCTGCTCTAAATGCTCCTCTCTTACCCAGAGTCAACTTCAAAGTCTTTATAAGGCCCTGTGTCATATGCAATCCTGTGACCTCTATGACTTCATTCACCTTGGTTATTTTGTTTCTGTTTTCTTCAAACGTATGAGTTGTATTATCTCTTTAAGGACTTTGTGCTCACTGTTCTTTTGTGAAGGTTGTAAGATTTGTGACTAGATTCTTTGGTTTGCCTGTGGATATCCAGTTTTCCAGCATCATTTGTTGAAAAGAGTATCCTTTCTGCATTGTACTGCCTTTGCTCTCTTTGCTTCTTTGTCAAAAATCAGTTGAATATATTTACGTGGGTCTGTTTCTGAGCTCTTTTTTCTGCTCATTGATCTATTTGTCTAATTTTTCACCAATACCACATTGATTAATAGTAAGTCTTGATGAACATGCTTCCTTTAATGCTTTACCTTTTCCTGTTTGCCTCCCACCTGCTGAAACACTATGCACATTCAGGACATGACTGACATGCTACTCAGGGTCCAGCTGCCCCACCTGACAAGGCAAGTTAGACTCTCTGCCTCTGTATTTCCACAAAGAAGTATGCATTTCTTTCTACTGTGCTGAAGAACTGCTCCCAATGTATTTATTTAGTTAGTTATTTTTAATTTATATTTATAGCTCCCTTTCAAAATAAATTAAAAAATAAATCGTATTCATCTTTACATTCCAAACACCTAAAACACTGTCTGATGCAAAGTAGAGGCCATGATACACATCTCTAGTCAAGAGGGACCACAAAGATGGGAAGACCACCAGGAAATGAAAGGGTGTTTCTTATGCCTGCCCTTGTTCAGGGTGAGTGGTATCAACAGGAATTATAGGAATTTGTGGAGATATTTGGGAGATGAGGAAAGTACTATAAGTTCCGTAAAGTTAAGTGACCAGGTAATTTATCATCCAAACTGGGAAGCTTTGAAAGTGAAAGCGGAGGCAATTTACATTTAAGCAGGGACAACACGTGTAAACTAAGACTTTTCCTGGCACATTGGTCTTATGTATCATGATCTCACTTGCAGCAGAGGAAGAGGCATTGGGGATAATATTTGTAGGTAGATACTTGGAAAACAAGCTGAAAAAACATGTGATCTTTATTTGAAGCAATTTTAAATGTTTTACAAAATGTGGATAATGTCAACATGAGCATGTATTTAAAAGATTTTGTCCATTTTTGGATCAATATTCCAGACCATCAAAATGATAGTAGCAGAATAAAAAAATGAAAGTAACCACGGCTATCAGTACATGAGGGCTTTTAATGCATTTCTAGAAAATAGAAACAAATAAACAGTGTTAATAGGAAAGAAGAACAGAGAAAAGTCTCAGTCCAGAGTGAGTACTGCAGCAGGAAAACAAGGCAACCCGAATTCAGTGTTGTTGTTATTATAAAGTGTTGACATATAAAGTACGGATGGGAAGAGGGATTGATTGAGTCTGTAAATTAAATTGTCACTCTCCCCCTTACATCAAAATAGGAAACAGAAAGCAGCCCGATGTTACTCTCATGGAAAAAATAAGCAACAGACATTTAAACATTAAAGAAGGTGCTCTTCTCTCAATAATTTGTCCCACTCATATGGAGAGGGTGAAGGATTTTGGTATCCTTTTTGTTGTCCAGGGTAAATCTCGTCTCATTTTATCATTTGTAGACTACGCACCTTGATGACTAGCTACCTGATCATTCGCTCACAAGGTCTATCTCTCAACATTCCCTGATTCCTATTTACAAAGCTCAAATATGACCTCCCAGATATTTTTGTAATATCAAGCAAGACCCACATAAGCTATCTAAAAGGGCAAACCAATGCACTTGTTTTATTATTTTTAAAAATTTTATTATAAATTTAATGTATATAGCACGATGTGTTGATATGCTTATCTTAATATGCATATCCATAGTGAAGTGATTACTGTAGTCAAGCAAACTGTCATACCAGTTGTCTCATATAGTTATCTTTCTTTGGTGGTAAGAGAGTATCTAAAATCAACTCTCTTAGCAAATTGCTAGTATACAATATAATATAATTAACTGTTATCCTCATGTTATATGTTGGATCTCTAGACTTAGTCATTCTATGTAATGACCATGAATTTGTTTCTAAATATGAATGATTAGTCAAAACTATCTGGCATTCGAGGAACACAAATAACATAAAATGGAAAGTCCAAGTAAACAAGACATTGACCCTATGCAAAACTGTTACTCAGGAACAGAAGAAAATATTTTAAAAGCTCTAATTTCAGTCATGTGAATGCACAGTGAGACAGTGGCTGCCTGCAAGCCTTGATCTTCCAGCCTCCAGAACTAGGAGAAAATAAATGTCTGTTGTTTAAGCAAAAAAAAAAAAAAAAAAAAAAAAAAAAGCTCTAATTTGCATAGTGGGATAACACATTTTAAACCATACTCTGATGTGTAGAGAAACTGCCACTTCTTTACCTCGTATACCTGAGAAAATATTCTTCAAATGTTTCCCCCTCACTAGGAAGGGAAAACCTTTGCTTGGTAACAATAACTTAGAATTTGTCATGTCGATAGCCTCTTTTTGGTTCAAAATGATCACCTTCCAGTTCATGCTAAGTCTGTTCCAGTGTTACTTTTTCTCCTTTCTAGTCTCCAAGACAGTATCTGAGGAATTTGTAGGGCAACAGAAGGAGGCATGTACTTATTAACTAGTGGGATCTTCTGCTCTTTCTAGGCTTTTCCAGGACTGTGAATAGGGTGGCCCCCCCGTTTGGCCATGTCTCATTCACCCACTCCTTTCTCAAGTGGTGGTTGGTGAATTTGTTGTCTGTTCTAGCTTGGCTCAGTCAAGTTGTGTGGTCCCTCTTACCATTTGGTTTTGGCAGTTTTTATAGATTTTCCTGACACCAATCATTAAATAGATTCCCTTTTGACTTTTTGTTTCGAAATAATTTCAGACTTACAGAAAAGTCACAAAATTGCACAAAAATCCTCATATATTTATGCTCAGATTCCCCAAATGTTAATATTTTACCAATTTGCTTTATCATTTCCTTTGTGGGTGTGTAGGGGAGTATCACTAATTTTTTGGAACTATTTTACTTTAAGTTACATACATTATGCCCCCTTTACCCAAAATGTTTTAGTGTGTATTTCTTAAAATTAAGGATATTCTCTCATATACCCATAAGATAATTAAATCAATTAAGATTGATATAACACTATTATTTAATATAATGGCCATATTAAAATTTCACCAAATGTCACTGAAATGTACTTTATAACAAAATAAAAAATCTGGCTTAGAATCAGAGATCACATTTACTGTTGAGTTTTTCAGTCTCCTTTAATATGGGGCAGCTCCTCAGTCCTTCCTTGTCTTTTGTGACTTTGATATTTGAAAAGTACGGAGCATTTATTTCATAAAATGTCTCTCAGTTTGGGTTTGTCTGATGTTTCCACATGATTACATTCAGGTTATGTATTTTTGATAGAAACATCATGAATGACTACCTTCTGATTTATAGCCTAAACCGTTTGCCCTATAGTAAGTGACTACAAAGTCACATTGTGCCTAGCCAGGAATATTTTTTGGCTTTCTAGTTAACACCACCAGCAACTTTTTCCTCTTTCTTCACCAGGCACAAATGAATTCAGGAAACCTTCCATACTGTCTATAAATATTGTGAGTCTCAGTGGAGTGAAAATCAGGCTCTTCTACTGCCTAAGCATGTAAAACACCAAATTTTATCCTAAAATCGCCTTCCTCATATTTAGAAAATGGGGATAATGATTCTTTTGCCCTTAACTTTCTCTTCAGCCTAACACCTTGCCTCAGAGAGAAACAAGAGAAAGATCCACAAGAAAGAATAAAATATGACGATTTTTAAAAAAGAGAACATAAAAGAATTCTTAGAATTCAAAAACATGATGGCAGAATTTACAAAAAAAAAAGAATAAAAGAGGAGTTCAAAGTCCAAGAAATTTTTCAGAAGACAGAACAAGACAGAAACATATAAAGTTAAAGGCAACATAAAGAACAAATCCAATTAATCAATAAGGATCCAAAAGAGAGAACAGAAAATTCTATTACTATCAGAATATTCATCAAGCTTGAGGGCAACATAAAGACATTCTCAGGCATGAAAGAAATCAGTTAATTGCTTTCACACTATCTAAAGAAGTTACTTGAATATCTATAAGTTTTGTACTAGTGACATCCTTGGTAAATTGCCCAGTTTGTAATCAGATACCCCAGAACTATAAGAAATGGTTATGAAAGTGAAAGAGTGGATATAAGCTTCTTGTGCCTGAACAAATTTGGATGAGTGGTATTAATCACAGTTTTGTATGACTTCACGGGGAAAGTTCAGAGCTTTAAAAATACAGTAATTTTTTATGTCCTTTTCCTTTACTTGTAAAAATCCAACAATCCCTTATTGCTGGCATTTTTCTGTCACTTCATTATATATATTGTGTTGAAGCCCATAGAAAGGCATATGTGTCTTCTGTCCATAGAAAAACACAAAGGCAAACAAACACTTTTGCAAAATATAATTTTTAAAGCCATCTATAAAAGTCATTTTTTCAAATATGAAGCAAGAGATCACATGATTTTGAGAAATTGGTAGAACAAAAGAGATGATTTGGATTGCCCTTGGTGCTGCATACCAGCATCATTGTATAGAATAGTAATTCTAATAATTCCTAAAGAAGGGTAAATAACGTCAACAAAATATTTTACCCGACATTGGTAAATATTTACATGATCATACATGTTGGGAGACAATTATTCATGAGTATCTTATTTTTACATATCTTCAATGTCATTAGTTGCTAATTTAATCTAAAATGTATATCAGGCAGTCTTGGAAAATAAAAATGCCTCTCCATGGTACAGATTTCCTTACATTCCAAGGTGACAAAAATAACATCTTTCTCTGAAAGAGAAGATGGGAGGTGAGAATTGACGCTCAGGGAACCAATGTAATGATGTTGTCCTGGCCACTGCTATTACTGTAATAAAC
This sequence comes from Indri indri, assembly GCA_004363605.1. Taxonomy (NCBI): domain Eukaryota; kingdom Metazoa; phylum Chordata; class Mammalia; order Primates; family Indriidae; genus Indri; species Indri indri. The sequence goes on along the minus strand of RJWJ010041303.1, from coordinate 4,771 downwards.
AATATTTTATCTCTAACCCAAGAGCCTCATGTCTCTGCCAATATCCATGAAAATATAGCAGGCTAACTTGTTAGCTTGAAATCAGAGTAAAATCTCAAAGCTTTTGCAGTTCCCATTAATAACAATGCAAATGCTTTTTACTGAATTTCAATTTTAGAAAAAAGGTATTGAAAAAGGTAGTGTCTTTGTTTGTTTGTGTTACTGTAAAGGAATGCCTGAGGCTGAGTAATTTCTAAAGAAAACAGGTTTATTCAGCTCATGGTTCTGCAGGCTGTACAAGAAGCATAGCACTGGCGTCTGCTTGGTTTCTGCTAAGATCCTCAGGCTCCTTGTGCTCATGGTAGAAGGTAAAGGGGAGCCTGGGCATGTGCAGAGATCACATGAGAAGAGAGGGAGCAGAAAGAGAGAGGTGGGAGGTGCCACACTTTTTTTCACAACCTGTATTCTTGGGAACGAATAGAGTGAGAATTCATTCACTTCAGTGAAGACAACAACAAGCCATTCATGAGGGATCCACCCTGATGACCAAAACACCTCCCATTAGGCCCCATCTCCAACACTGGGGATAAAATTTCAAAAAGAGACTTCAAGGTTTCAAACAAACCAAGCTATGTTATGTAACATGAAAAATATAAACTAATTTGGTATGTATTTAACAAAATATGTATAAGACGTGCACATCGAAAACTACAAAACTTTGCTGAATAAATTTAAGGAAGACTTAAGCAAATGGAGAGATACCCTATGTTCATAAATCAGAAGGGACTTAATAGTTTTAAGATGCTAATTTCCCTCCAAACAACTCACAGAATCAACTAAATCTCAACCAAATTTCAGGAGGCTCTTTTTGTAGAAATTAATAAGCTGATTTGAAAAATTATATAGAATTACAAAGAATCTAAAATAATTAAAACGGTTGTGAAAAAACTACACTTGAAGAATAATATTTCCTAATTTCAACTTGTTTTAAAGCTACAGTAATCAGTGTAATACACACAGGAAGATAAACACATATATCAATGGAAATGAATATAGTAAATCGATTTTCAACAAAGTTGTTAAAGTAATTCATTGGGGAAAGGATTTTCATTTCAAAAAGGGTGCAGTGGAGAATGAAGAGGAAAAAATACAAATATGTGTATCACCACCGAACTGTACACTTAAAAACAAAAACGGTGGCAAATTGTAAGTATATTTTACCTCAGTTAAAAAAAAAGGAATAAAAGGGCACAAAACCAACTAAAAATCAAATATAGGAAAGAAAAAAAAAACATTGATCTCTACCTGATATTATATGCAAACTTTAATGTAAAATGGCTGATGGATCTGAATATAAATAAGATAAAAAAATTCTAGAAGGAAAGAGAACTTGAGCTAGACAGATAATTCTTGCATAAGACACAAACAATTACGTACCATAAAAAGAAACTTTGATAATTTTAATTTCATTAAAAAATTCCAAAAAACTCTTGTTCTCCCAAATACATCATAAGGAAAATTAAAAGTCAAAAGTCAAGCTCAACTAGGAGAAAATATTCTCATTCTCTCTCTCTCTCTCTCTCATATATATATATATGTGTGTGTGTGTGTGTGTGTGTGTGTGAGAGACAGAGTGTGTATATGCACACACAATATATGTATATATTATCAAAATATAAAAAATATAAATAACTATTATATAATATTTAAAAAATAGAAGGTTGTTGGGCATTTTGGTACTATACTGAAAAAACTGTGAAATAATTTGGAAATAAAATCAAGTAAAATTAAAAAAAAATACAATGTTTGCTTTAGAGATTGCTAATAGGAAGGGGTTGCTTTGCACTTAAAATTTGTTAGCAATAATCAGAGTTTGTTATTTTCATGCAATATGTTGCCTGAGTAAATTTATACTTGAAATGGTATATTTAGGTGTGGACTTTTATTTTCAAGATTCTCATCACTTAGCTATATTTTATTGTTTATTTTTAGAGCTGGTTGTGGTAGACTGCATCAGAGAAACTCTCTGACCACCAGAGGCACCTAACAGACTTAGAAATCATCAAAACTTAATTGAACCTATATTCAGGGGCTCTCTATTAGTACCTAAGTTAGTATTTCTCAAACTTGAATGCACACGTAATTGCCTCAAACATACTTACGCCTGGAGCCATTTTCATTCTTTTTTATTGTCTGGCAAATGTAATTTTAAAAATAGTCCCTGTTGATTAAAATGTGCAACCAACGTTGATAAAGCCTCAAGTAATTCAGCATTACTGTATGGCTAATCACCTGTAGTGAATTAGCAGCAGCTTGGCGTTTCATGACTGGACTTCATATATGAGCCAGTTGATTTCTGTGGATGAAAAGCGTCTTAATGAGTTTTTTGCTATTCAAATTACCACTTTTGCAAATCTTTATCTGAAGCTTCTACTCTGTAGATTTGAGGAATTGGTTGCTTTAGAGACAGAAAATTATCAGTTAAGTATAAAAAACAGAACAGAAAGTATGCCAGTGCTATGAATTTCTAAACCACATTCTTGTTCAGTACGAATTCCTCTGGTTCAGCTTATCATAGAGGATTCAGAAATATCAGGACATAGTCATTCATTGCGTTGTTTGCAATAATTTAAATAAAATCTTTATTCATTTAATTAATAGAAAGAATTTACAGTTTTGAAAGTTTTTGTTGCATATTATTTCTTGCTAACTGATCACTTTCTAAATTAGTGGTTGTTATTAGATGAATTATCAACCTCTCAAATCCATACATTGAAGTCCTATAAGCAGTTCCTCAGAATGTGACTGTGTTTGGAGATGGGGGTCTTCAAAGAGGTTAAATGAGGTAAGTAGGGTGGATCCTAATTCAATATGACTGGTCTCCTTATAAGAAGAGAAGATTAGGATATGGACACACAGAGGGAAAACCATGTGAGGATACAGGTGGAAGGTGGTCATCTACAAACGAAGGAGAGGATTCAGAAGAAACCAATCTCACTGGCACTTCTGACTCCTAGCCTCAGGAATTTTGAGAAGTATAAATTTCTGTTATTTAAGCTACTTGTCCTGTGGTACTTTGATATGGCAACCCTAGCAAATGAATACAGTGGTTCTCAACATTGGCTACTCAATACAATTACCTGTAACTACAAATAAATAAAATAAAATAATAAAATGAAATGAAATAAAGTAAAGTAAAATAAAAATAAAATGATGCCCACAGCAATTAAACCATGATGAGATGGGGGATGAAGAAGGGAGTATAGGGCGAGTGGGCTCTGGTTTTTTAAGATAATGTCTCCATGTGATTTTTAGAGTATTAAGGACAGGCTTACATTTAACTGACTCTTTCTGTAACAGTCTCCTACAAAGTTGCCTAAAAAAAATGACTCGAAAACTGATAAACACATCACGAACTCGTTGCAATCTATTCAGGTTCTGTTTATTATTTCTGCAAGTATATTCCTTAAATTATTTAGTATCTATTTCTCCTGTGATAGAAAACAAATGAGTTGGCTTAAATTTTTGTTATCCACTATTGAAATAAATTTCTTCTTCTGTGGGTTAGCAGAAAAGGCATTATTTATTATGTAGTAGTTTTTCCCTTAGAATTGGATACTGGTATGTTCCTATGTTCTCAATGTGATAACACAGCCCCATATAAAATATAAATGCCAGGAATTTTAGCAATTTCATAGTTATTTTGAAGATTAACACTAATAATCAGCTAAAAGTTTCTAAAATTCTTTGATTTATTTAGCGAGAAAATACTATATCTAAAGTAAAGAGAAACACCTTTCCTGAAATAGGAAAGAATACAAATAAGAAAGCTGCAGCTGTGGAAACTGACCACAGGAGGAACTAACTGTCCAGAAATGCTATTTAAAATTTAGTTCTTTCCATACTGTTGTTTCCAAATGTGTTCTGCTGCTTGGTAGGCTAAAAATAGGTAATACACATGCTACATGTTGATCATTGCATGCACGGGGAGGGAGTCTCCAGGAACTGACCTCTATAACTCCAGAAAAAAATTACCTGGAGACCTCCGGTTTTTCTGCAAATCAGTCCTGAGATAAAAGAGGGTATGAGGTTTAAAGCCAGAAAATCAGATGCTAGACTAGGTGGGCTGAATATAAATCTGGTTTTTCTCCTTCTTGGTTTTATGACCTTGTGTGAATTATTATTTTATATTATTATTATTATTTTAATCTCTGTGTTCCTTTTTTGTCGCTAAAATTTTTTATGGTAATTTATTAATGGCAATTGTAAACACTCAATGTTAATTTATTAATATATCTGACATCATCTATTACAATTGTCTAGGAATCCTTACGTCCTTTTCTACCTTCCTATATCATTTTGGTATGAGAACCATATTTTTCTTTTCTATTTGATTCCATTTATTTTTCTCTTTTCACTGTCTTTTATACTGACAATATCAGAAATACATATTCCGTTTTTTATTCTGTACCCCACACTCCACTATAGTTCCATCTTAGTCTTCCCTGGAAATTACCCAATTGGTAATATATTGAAAGAGAAGCTCCTGCTCTCATCAATTGTCTCACTTGTTATTCCTCATTTCACTTTATTTTTTTTTCTTATTTTTTTTTATTTTATTGTTTGTTGTTTATAGGGGTACAGATGTTTAGGTTACGTATGTTGCCCTTGCCCCCCCTTCCCCCCAAGTCCCAGTCCCAAGCGTGTCCATCTCTCGGAGGGTGCGCATTGCACCCTTTGTGTATGCATATATCCGTCCCCTCCTCCCCCTCGCCCCTCCCTCTTCCCCCTC